>JAAWXA010000004.1:37230432-37254101 GCA_038090715.1 Florisuga fusca | reverse complement strand
GGGGGGGGGGAGGAGGGGGGAAGAGAGAGAGAGAGAAAAGGCTCTTTTTCTCATGATTTTTCAAAAATTTCATTTGAGTGTAGCTTTTGTAGTTTCAGACACTTAGGACTCAAAGCCCAAGTTTCTTACAAAAATAAAACAGTTAAGATCTTTGTTAATGTTTTTGCTCTCTGATTAAAAACACAAAGATAATACATATTTTAAAAGTCCATAGACCTAAAGACAAATTCTGCTCTTCACCTCAATCTGTAACATCAATTCTGTAATGTTAAATTCTCTTATCAGAGTGAAAAAGTTATTATAGCTTCTTTTTCCCAGAAGACACGCCTTTAGACTTTTGATCATAGCAGAGAAATCTTGCTTTAAATTTGTGCAGTATATGAGGAGGAGGATGCAAATCTAAACTACCAACAATGTGAGAGGAGTCCAAGCTGTAGTACCTTTTATACCATAAGTAGAATCTTGAAAGTGAAATGCTGTATACCTGGGGACTCATTCAGTGAATTAAGTATTTGTGTAACACCGTATGCATTAGCCTGGTTATAGTACTCAAGGAGTCCTTCAGTGTTCATAACACTAGAATATATTATTGTAACGCAGTCTAAAAATATACAGAGAGAACATTGGTTTTGTTAGCGATAAAATTCTGCCCTTTAGGTAAGAGTGTTAGTTATGTGATGCATCACAGGTTTACCTGCCTGAGTATACCAAATGAGGAATCAATTAAAATTTCTGTATCATCATTTTCGTCTGCTACAATAATATTTAACAATGATTTAACAATAAATATTTAAGAAAATTAAACCATTTTCTAAAAAAGGGACAGTTCTTTTCCCATGCTGAGCACCCCTTGGGCAAGATGAAGCTCTATCAGATGTAAGCCCTTCTCCTGGAGGAAGAATTTGAATGCACCAGACTCTCAGCCTCTGAATTTGGATATTAGGTATCAAAATCATTACCGTGTTTATTCAGTGTTCTTTTTGGCACAGGAAGGCACTGGAAGGAGGTGAGTGGTGCATCACATGGAGGAAGTGAAAGGAGCACTCAGTGCTGGTTTGGTGGTAGTTCTAGAGAATTTAAATGCATACTAAGGCACCATTTTTTAATGGCAAGGCACCATGTCTTGCCCAGAAGTGCTAGCAAGCAAATTTTCACTATTATCAGCTATATGTGACACTAACTAAATCTTGCTTAGCTCGTGGTCTTGCAAATCTAGATATCAGCTGTAAACCATGAAACTCTATCACCGGGCACCATTACATTAACATCTCATAGAGTCAGACACGCAAAAAAGTAACTTGTGAAATTGATTCATGTTTTCTGTGTTTTAGAAACTGCTACAGGTTTTCCAAAATCCCAGCCCTCAGCCTTCTGTATACCATGATCTGATGATATAGATTTATTTTTTTTTCTCAGAGGTGGCTTTATGGCAGGGAATGTATTTCAGAATTAGGTGGATTTAAGAATAATTGCAGAGTTTCATTTACCTTAGGATGGAAACTTCAGGCTTCAGAGAATGAGATTTATTTTAAGAAATTAATACCTAAATAATAAATTGTGAAATATTATTGGAAAATTACTGCTTAGAAGAAACAGACATTCTACAGCACAGTAGATCCCAGCTGGCTAGCCCAAAATGCTAGAAGATGAGGGAAAATTGTTGATCAAGATCATTTATCCAGACTGGGAAGTAAATTTACTTCTTTTTTTTTTTTAAAAAGATAGAGGCAGGACACATCTGAACAGAAATTTTGGGAGCTCCAAGAGAGGTCATAAAAACTTTAAAGATGTTGTTTGATTCCTAGACCCTTCAGTGTGAATGTTAATCCTATCCTGCCCATAACACCTCTGAAAATGTGTAACACACAAGGGTTAAAAGATAAAGTTCTACTTTCCCTTTTTACCACCAAAGAAGACCTCTAAAATAGTGGACTGAATGATGTACTGGTGTATGATGTGGGAAGAGATTTTGGGATCATGATGGAATGTCTTTATGCTTTCCTGCATGATAACACACACATGACATTATCTGATTAACTTCATTAGAATCTAAATATAAATTAAAATTTATTCTATCGAATCTCAATAAAATCAGTAAGGACATAGAGTGATTTTTTCAGTGTCAATATGCAGCTGCTGAACTGAAAAAAAATTTATTCTACAACACTAGTACTTGTACTAGTATTCTACAACACTAGTACTTGCATCACCTGTTTTCTGGGTCTGCTTTCCATGCACATTTCTATCATGAAGCCAGTAAGAAATTAGGAGTTAACAGTAGCTAGAGACAATGGGGAGCGTACTATGGTTATTTAGAAGAAAAAGGGAAATAATCTACACATTAGTATGTACTCACACGTGTATCTATACATACTCCTGTGTATATTTATTGGAGATTGCTATTTAGGTCAAGAACAGCCTCCTGGGTTCAAGAACAATCTAGTGAGTGATTAAATCAATGCTTTTACAATAATACTTCATTGTATATTTGCCAGACAATCTCCATTTTCTAACTCAATTAAAACTCATCTTCATTCATCATGTTTTAACACTGTATTCTCCATCCATATTATTAAACATAACTACACACAAGCAATAGGAAAAAACCAAATCCTTCAAATCTATGTGTCCCATATATTTTGTCACTTTTACAGACTTGTATGTTTTTTTTATTGATGTCTGAAAGGACTGAAGGATTTTGCACTTTCCTCAGATCTGTGGAGTACTGTCATTTCACAGTTGCTCTATGCTGCTTGTGAAAAACATGGTATTTTTCACGGTCCCAACTTGTTTGATTTTCTGTGCCTGAATATACCTGAAATAATAAATCAGGTTTCTTTTATCTATTTTGAATTTATTTAAAAGATAATAGTAGTTACTTGCTTTTTTTGCTTCAGGGGAGCACCAGCTCTCAGCATTGACCTTATTTTATCTCATTGAGGGTAGTGAGAGTTTTGTTTACCATTACCGTTAACAGTAGCAGTAATGGCACTTCTCAATCATTTTACTAATCTGAGGTTTGAATGTTTAGGAATTTCTTTTAAGGTATTGCGTGGCACTTTTGAGACTGGTTTATTATCCTGAGTAGTGATGGCTACCATAAAATGCAAATGTCAGAAAGACAGAAATAATTTACTATTTATCTTTTAGGGAAAAAAAACGTAAAAGGTAAAAGTATCAATTTCAAAGTTTTAAATAAATGATTTGACCTTTTTAGTTGAAATTCAACCACTTTTTTTGTTATATTTCTTGAGATGAAGGGGATAATTTGAGTCATTGGGGATTTCAATCCAAGAACAAGCTTTCTTGTTCTCACAGTTCAGGTCCTATATTAATAATTTCCAAATTCTTTATCAAACGTATGGTCTTTGATTTCATCATAGAACAGCACTTACAGATGCTTTGAAATGTAAGTGCTCATGGCTTCGGTGTAGTTTTGCAGCTTTTGCTTTTGTTTAAACTCAGATGTATCTGCAGACAGCAAGTCATCAAAAAAAATGGTAATGGTTAAACTAGTGTGTGACACAATCTAAAGACCAAGGACATTCTAAAATAAAGTTTTATTCTCTGTCATTCAAGAGGCTGAAAAAGTCAATTATTTTATTTTATTTTATTTATTGTATTTTATTTTATTTTATTTCCATGTGGAAAGACTATGTAAATTTTCTACTGATATAGAAGAAGAATGAGCCTGATTCTTTGTTTTAAACATGTACCTTTAAAACCACGTGCAAGAGCTGTGTGATGATCCAGGGCAATGAGAATGCTCAGCACAAAAAGTCTAATTTCACATTTTCTTTTTAGCCTAGTCTGTATTTTGTTCACACACACTTTTAATATTCTTCTTGCCTAAATCATATATTAATGTTTTTGGACTCTGTAGCTGAAAGGCATAATTCCAGTAATGAGGGGAAATAAGCAGAATGCTTGATGAAGTAGCTAAGCTACCAAACAACAAACAGAATGTTTCATCAAGTATGTTGTAACAACTGGTATAGGAAGCTGCCACAGTTTTGTCATTTCCTCACCAAGAAATGCATCCCTTTTTATTACAATATTTTATGGTATCAAAAGGGTCAAATCAGCCAAAATGTTGTGAAAGCATAATATACAGCAAGAATAGAAAGCAAGCTAAGAGAAAATAATAGAAAAAAAAGTGTGTTTGCAGAGTATTTTATACAGTTATCTCATTATTTTTTTTTCTTTCTGAGAGACCTCCTGTGCACTCACTAAATCACATGGAAACAAACAGAATCAGCAGTTACCCCAAGGTGAGAAATCTCCTAGCTAAATTATTTTGCTCCTTTCCCATCCAGTATTTTGTACTGAAAGGGAAGTTTAAAGTTGAAGTTTCTAAGAGAGCACTAGAGTTTTAAATACCTCTTTTTTGGTCCATTCTTTTCTTCTGAGAGATTTACAGAGTAGAAAATGTTTGAGAGGAAGAGAAGAAACCAGAGATGGTGGAGTTAACTTCTACATTATTGACAGCTGAGTTCAAAAGGCTGTATGCTTCGCCCATTATTCATAATATATCTTTTCTAGCTGTGGAAATATATCTGTATAATAACTAAAATAATCACCTGTATAATTAAAATAATTATTTTTAATTGATCATTTGGTTATTTTTATCATTATTCCATTAATATTACTGAGTATTTTAGAAGAAAAAAAAAATGAAAAAAAATTTGTTAGGAAGGAAGATTTTTTTGACCTGATATATTGAAGAGTATCTTGAGTACTTTCTATGAAACCTTTTATTTTCCATTTTCTCTTATCTCTAGTGTATTACAATGCTCTTTTTAATCCATAATAACACTCACATGTAGCCTGCTTCTGCAGAAGCATTTGCATATATGGAAGTATTTGTATCAGAGTTTTGCTCGTAGCATTTTGGTGGATCACCTGGATATTCCTATTTACTCTGAACTGCTTTGACTCCTATGGTTTTGAAGCATGTGAAATAAGTTTGTTTTGGAGGAAAAACTTAGAAGCTATGCTTCTAGGTGCTCGACACCTTGGCAGGGAGGTAGTGATTCTGAATCAATAGCTGGTTCCTTAAATATCTTTGAAATTAAAGTGTGGTGGAGTACTTTCTCCAGCAAACCAGGCTGTTTTTCATCTGGAAGGACTTCCTAGGCTCAAAAAACCCCAGACCACCTATGGGTGAGGTAAAACACATGCAGATCTATCTGCTCGATCCTGTGAATATCTATTAGGTAAAATGACGCTTGTCTGTTCAAAGGTAAAACAGCGAAAAAAAGTGTGATGTACTAAAGCCAGCCCTGTAAGAGACTGGAGAGTAGATTAAAATAACTACAAGTTGTTGAAGCTCACCACTGGCATGTGGGAAGGTGTCTACTTAGAAAGTATCCTGATTCTGTTAATTGCTTGTCATTATTCCATGAGCAAGCTTACATATTTTCCCCTGGTGTCAGATAAGGCACAGGTGGAAATCTGTCAGATGCCATAAGCTCCTTTAAAGTGATTGGGCAATACTTGTATGATTAGAAAGAAAAAGCTACAGAAAGAGTTTTATTAAATACATTCTGCTCTTTGTGCAAACTGACATGAAATGTATGCATGGAGCAGTACCATACCTAGTGCTGTCATTTTTATGCACACATTGTATGAACATGTATGAATATAAAAACCCTCATGGAGGCTACAATCACAAAACTGTATTGTCTGGCTGTAGTGAATTGTCTCAGTGTTGCATGACGAACATGAGAGAGACCACATCAGTTCAGACTATATCTGAAGAAGTCTGATGTCTGACAAAGGTCAGCAGCAGACATCCAGAACATGGCAAAAATGTAATGACATTTCCTGGACTACTGTCTCAGTTTTCCCATGGCCTTTGGTTAGGGGCTTTCTTAGATTGCAGTAATGCTTTATGTTTTATCACCTTCAAGGAACTAGGACTTTTCCTCTAAATGCAAACCAATTTTTATGGACTGTAGCTCTTTATGGGGAGAGAACAAGGTTATTACTTGCTCTCCATTTTATGCTTATGGCAGTGTTCTAACTTATATGCTCTAAATGTATATGTTTTAAAATTTGAAAACATTTGAATATGTAATATCTGGCTCTAGACCTTTAGAAAGCTGCTCTTCTCTTCAAAATCAGGTGGCCTGCTAAAACCTGATAAACATCCGGATTCCTTTTTACTTACTCATTTGTACACATCTTCCTATTTGAAAGTTGATTTCTCAATTTTAATATCTTCTCCTACTTTAATATTTATCCATCTTTCTCTCAACTTCATAAAAAATTTTTAGAAGTGGTATGCATATGATCTGGGCAGAATTTTTAACAGTTTTCCTATTCAATGTAATTCTTCATTTCAAAATTTTTAGTACAAAAAAATAGTAGACTCTGTGACTCTGTTCCTACATATGTGTTTAACCTAGAGACCTTTTTTCTGTTTGATTTACTCTTATGCAGAGCAGCTCTTAAACCATAATTTGTGATCCACCTTAATACTTGTCAGACTTGGTTAGAAGTTGCTTCTTTTATTTCCTGACCAGGGCCATCATAAAGCAGTCATTTAACATGCCTAAAAATTTGACCTTGACCTTATGTTCTAATGTCATATTTGCCAAATCCAAGGTGCATCTGGTCTGCCTTATCTATTGCAGTTATTGCTCTCTCAGCTTCCCTGAGAGTGTCAAATGTCCTTCCTAAACATTTAACATTCACTTTCACCATGCTGATTGGGTAACACTATACTTAAATTCAATGTTATCTTCTAGGAAATGTAGACAGGAGGAATTGACAGGCCCAGCTCAATGGAAAAGATATGCTTATCTTCCATTATCTTCAGTGTGTTGAGACTTTACAGGTCCTTACTTTGCATGAGATGAGCATATGGCACTTATATACAGTTTATTGTCTATCTGATAAATTTTGGGAATGTGTTGATTACTGGGTTTAATACTTTATTTGTAATTTGAAATGACTACTTGCATGTGAATAAATAAGTTTGTTGGAAAAGAAATGAAGCTATGTTTGCAAGTGTTAAGTGTTGCATGTGTGAATCTAGTTTTCATGTTCAGACTTGACTTGATGAATTTCTAAACTAAACTTCACAATGATTCAAATTCAAATGATTCCTTAATAAAGTTTTCTATCTTGACAATGAGTTAGCTAAAGCTCAGAATCTTCAAAACATCACTTCTTTTAAAAATGGGATCTAATAGTAGCTAATAGTGTCTAGTATTACCCTCTCACACACTGCTCCTGGGTCATTGGCAGACGACACCTCCTGTAACACTTTAATATGGCAGAAAATTCAATAAGATCATGCAGGAAACATGGTACAATACTTTCAGCTTCAACACAGCATTTATTTCATTTTTTGCTCAGCTGTCCCTGCTGGCTAAAGCTCAGTTCTTTGGGTGGGACTGGGATAATTATCTTTTGTGCCAAAGACAAGACAGTTCATTCAAAAGTATGCCTGGAGCTGCAATCAACATTTGCAGGAAAACAGCAAACTAGGTTTTTTAACATGACACTAATCCTGCCCAAAACAATTACTGAGAGCTGACCTTCAACTTTTCCCTTTGAAAAGTTTAGGTTTACAGTATACGGCTGGGTTTTCCAAAATAAGATTTGAATATCCCTCACTTTTGAAAAAATAAATGTTATAGAAAATCCTGCAGAATGGCTGTTTGAGTTAGGTTTACTGGATGTAACAAATCCCTCATTTTGCAATACAAATAAGCATTGTTAAAAGCAATTCTATTTGATTTGCTGCTTGTGAGAGAAGTGAAATGACAGTTTTGAAAACTGAACGCCTCTGTTCATCTCCAATAAATCTATGATAGCCGTAGTTGTAGTGGAAAAATTCATTCTTCAACATACCAGTCCTGCTCAAGTCCATTCTGTGAATGGGCAGTACATGGAAACAAGAGGATATGGACTGATTTTTTTTTTTATTAGCATAATTCATTAAGGAATCATCCAGCATTGCAACTGTTGTGATTGTTCCTTTCTTATTTTAATAAGAAAATAATTAATTTATCTTTGTAAAGATCAATCAATTTTCTCTGCTTCAAAAGACAAGCTTTAGAGGTAAGTTTTGGTCATTTGTGTTTTAACTACCAGGAAAAAGCACTTATGGAATGTTACAGGATATTTAGCTGTAACCCAAGTCCATAGTGTTGCCCTTCTGTGGCCACGTTTCTCAGTCATTACTACCCCACCAGTATCAATACTTAATTAATACTTACTAATTTACTGTGGGAAACTTGCTATCCTTTTCGTATAACATTTTATTTTTGGGGTGACAGTGGAGCAGTAGGTTTCATGTGAGTCTTATTATCTGTAAAAACACTTTATTTCCACATTGGGCATACTGCATATCCTTTCGCACCCCCTGCTAGCACCCTCTAATCAGGGCAAGGAGAAAACAGCAGTCTTCTCCAGCAGCTGACAAGTCTCTTTCAGCCTTCCAAAAGATGACCCATCCACAACCCACAAAAGAATGAAATAACTAGTGCAGGATGGAAGCTGGTTATGGCTCCGTGTACATGGGACAAGTATGAATGATCTGAAGCAACTGGATTTGGTCAGACATATTTAAATAGAGGGAAGTTTTATTGACTGGTCACTCCCCCTAGTTTGACTGAGTGTGCTAAAATCTCTTCCTTCATTGACCTCCCTGGAGGTATTTGGCCTAGCCAAATAGTCAGCTATTTGTCAGCTAAAAGGGCATAGTCCTGTCTACAGGGGTCAGCTGTTGGCAGAGCCCCAAGCACTGGTGTGGTCAGTGCCAGCATCCAGAATGCAGTGGTGAGAGCTCCCAGCCACAGCTGGAATGAGGCAGCTGGTTCTAAGGGGGGAAGGCTGCCAAGTGTATGGATGCAAGAGGTGGGCTGTGTGCCTCACTTGACCTCAGGAACACAGAATGGCCCTGACTCCTTTTATGAAGAAGAAATTTGCAGAATAGTACCACTGATTTATATCTGTGTAGAAATAAAGTTGGAGCAGCTACCTTTACGTGGAGGCTGTTAAAATAGTGCTCACATGGTTGTGAGCATCAATCAGTACTATGTTTCACCACATTTCAACCAGTTAATTGGTTATACATGGTTCTGTAGACCATTGTAATTTCTGAGCTATCTGATTTCTCTTCAGGTTCATTTTCTTGTACAGTTAACATTGTTGTGTGATAATAATTACTGGATGCATCTCCAAAATCAGCTTAGTAGAGTCATCAAGATATTGCAAGTGGCTACACTTCCTACATTACAATAGCAGAAATTGCTACATAATCAGCCCTTTGTATAGTACAGTAGTAAAGAAGGAAATAATAGTAATAAGTAGAAATGTACAAGTGGGTTTAATGATGAATGTTGTGCAAAAAACAGCTGAAGGACAAAAAAAATTAAAATTCAGTGAGACATGAAACATACCTGCACAGCACAATAAGCTCTTTAACCTAGTGTCTGACTGCAAGGATGTGAGGAAGCTTTGGTTCATCATTTCTATGTGGACACAACTCAGGCTGACTGAAATGCTGATCCTACCAGCTCAAGTTGAGTATCAACCTAACATGGCTACATATCCCATGTATTCTGCTAAGAAGCTGAACAAGTTTGGACAGAGGACCTGTTGTTGATATCCACTTCTTCTCACTGGTCTGTCTAAAAGTAACAGGTTCAGAAATATTTTACAGTTAGATTTGCTTAAGAGTTATATGAATGTCTCAGCTTACAGCATTTTGCTAAACTGTAAAATATTAAACAGAGAAGAATAAAAGTTGTCCAAGTAAAATGGCAGGTTTAGGCACAGTGATCTGGCTGTGTACCTGCAGATACTCCCTGAAGATGTAATTCAATTTTCATTTGTTGCACATTCATTGTATTTCTCATTTTCTTCATGTAATGATTGGTTTTGTGCTAAGGACTGGAAATCATGCTAAACTGAACACAATTATTTTCCTTTTTCCACAGTATTAAAATCTTTCACAAAATAGAAAAAAAATCCTGTTCCAGTGTTGTGCTGGGTGTTGAACAAAGGAACTGCATACACGAAACCTGAGAGAATGCTATCCATTTCTTTATAGCAAAAGAATCAACTGATTTATCTGAAAAAAAGGATGTTTTCATTCTCCTTAAAGTTAACAGAGAAGTGATGAAATACTTTTTTGTGTGTGTTTTCCTTTATGGAGTAAGTGCTTACAGATTGGAAAAAAAAATTAAAAATGAAGGTAAAATCTTTCTTCACACATTACACAGGTAACATTACTACATATGAAATAAAGAACTGGAAACACTGGTTTCCCTGACAATGGGTCCAACTCATAGACAGGGTCTTCAAATCAGGGTAGGATGTTAAGAGAAAAAACAAACAGAATGCAATATATGGACTTTATGCTGTGGTCAGAATGACCAAGGACTTCTGGATCAAAGAGTCTGAACTTCATGTACGTGGAAATGACCATATTTTCACCATGGAACATAGGAATCATGCTGGGTGTTTGTTATGGTTGTGAATGTGTTTTGTGGTATGCCTGGGAAATTAAACTGGCCCAAATCCCCTGGTGCAACTCCATGCAATGATTGCTCATGAGATAACATCTACATTTCCTGTGAGAAGAAAAAAATACATAAAAAAAGAAAAACAACAAAACAAAACAAAACAAAACAACAACAACAACAAAAATCCAAACCACAAACAAAACAAAAAAACTGACAAAGGGACCATACAGTTGTTTGTATTTTGATACAGTTAAAGGAAAGTGGAAAGCAAATTGAATCTCTGTGTGGCAAATAGCATTTAGGGAAATGAAATGGCAGTGGCACTATGAGACCATAAAACTGAACATTTATTACATGCACTCTAGGCCTTCAGTTCAAGAAATGTCCCTACCTATCTGCACCTGTATAACATCTGTGAATGACAACTGCATGGTTATTTCAGACCACTCAAGAAAGAACACAAACTTGGCTTTCTTAAGTACAACTGAGACAATTGAATATGCTCTGTTTTAACTTAAATATTACAGAGGGAATAAAAAAGGAAAAAAAATATATTTCATACCAGTTAGGCAAGTTAAAAAAAATTCAATTGTTTCAAATATGTATCTACCTTAATACTTCCTTTCAATATCTAGACATGGCAATGTGTACTTTTAAATCTTATAATATATAAAGATATTTCTATACCTTTACAGGTTTACAAAAGCTCTCTAAATGACTGTTTGGCTACATAAAAATAATTTCAATTTGTCTAAATGTGTAATTTATAATATATTTTTAATCACATTTAATGATGGTTTCTCTGATATTATGTTTGAACACAGATAGGAGATTTTGCATATATTAGTGATTTACTCTGATACGATTGTGGTAAAATATAGAGGGTAAATTCAACATGAAAAATCAAAACAGATATTTTATCTTTAGCCATATATTTCCAGGCACAAATATTTATCATCTCCCACGAGACTTGCTCAGTGTTGTTGGGGTGAACTTGGAAAGATGGACTTTTTTAATAAAACTTGAAAAACCAGTTTCTTTTCTTAGTGTAAGACACGTTTAGGGTGATTAGGTGATGATGCAGTTGATTGCTCATTTGTTTTTATGTAAAGAAAGTGAGCATTGGGTTTTGATCTATTTTGAATCTCAGTTCTCAATTAAGTGTAAATATAAACATACCTGAATGGGAAAACGTAGATCCAGATTGGAAATATTTTTTGATATAATAGCTCTAAAATGTTACAAATTCCTGTATGCCAAGTGTTAATATAAAATTAAAATTATGAAAGTAGGTGCGGTATAAGTACAACTGAATTACACTTTTCACTGAATATACTCTGTAGCATAGCCAAGAGACATTCATTCTCTCTTGCTACTGGATTTCTTTGTGCTTTAACACCTCTCTATACTAATTTATAATGTATTTTCTAAGTCACTTAGATTTAGCATCTAGATGCTGAGCTACCTGTTCTTTCACTTACCCTTAGTAATCTTGGTAGGTATTGCAAATTTTGAAATGTCTTGTTAATATTAATAAAGTATTACTTTACTAACATTAACTTTATTACTTAGACTGTTAAACTACAGATTAGGTGGCAGTGGGATACCCAGGAAGGAAAATCCATTAAAGATGTCTGTTTAAGAGAAAACTAAGTGTAGGATAATAAATTTTCATCTGCATGTAGTCATCATTACAGCTTCATTGCAAAGTCTTGGCTTCTCATTTGTCACAGTTTTTATCAAGGGTACAAGAGGGATGAGGCAGAATGAATCATTTCAAAGTTCTATCAGCACTTCCCATTACACTGATCACAGCTAATGCTGCATTGAGCTCTTCCCATGTGCTCTGTAGGTCTTCAGAAAAATAAAGGATTGGGTTGAAACATGCAATTCCTGAGTTTCAAGAATATTTCAGAATTTTTCTTTATTCTGCATTTTTATGTATAATTTTCCAAAATTAATTGTATTTTAATTTCAAAAACCTTAAAATATGTAAAAATATTTTTTTGAGAAATGGGAGTTGGGACATATTTATCACTTCTGCTTATTTTTTATTAAAACCATCAGAATTTTGAACTTTTTAAAAAAAAAAAAAAAAATTGAACTAAAAACCAATTCATCAGTAGAAGAAAATTCAAGTCCTAGAGCCATCCTGGAGACAATATAAAATAAAAAAACTAAAATTTTATCTAAGGTGAGTACATCAAAATGTTTAAATACTTTTAAAATTAAAAGTAATGTTAAATAACTTTCAAATTATAGTTTATTAAAACTAATATTTTCAAGCTAAGTGCTGTTTCAGAAGATTCTGTGTAATCAGATACATGAAGAAGGATACAAGGCGGTGATAAAATTATTCTGTTGGACCTGATGATCTCATACTGCTCTTAGTGAGAATGAAAGAGATGCTGAATCACTCTTGAGTCTGTCCTGAGATTCATAAAACCTGCATTTTCAACAAGTGCAGATTCTTGAAATCCATGATTTTTTTCTTCAGCCATTTTCTAAGACCGTAACAGAGAAGGTGCTAGAAAACTGGAGTTTTAAAATGAGCCACATATTGGAGATGAACATATGGAATAGCTTAATACGAAATTCACAAGCTGTCTTGGGTCAGTGCATTGGTGTTTTGGAAGCAGCGTTGGTTCCTGTGAAAAGCTGCTGGAAGCTCCCTGGTTCCAGTCCTGGCCCCACCTCTGCCCAAGGCCGGGCAGATATGAGAGGCTGGATGTGCCTCTGGGAGTAACGTATTCAAGAAAGGGAAAATGAAACTTCAAAAAACATGAGGAGAGGATAGGGAATGGAGGAGGTGAAAGGAATGCTGGAGCAAAGACACCAAGGTCAGTGAAAAAGGAGAAGGAAAAGTGCCTGAGCAGAGATTTCCCCGCAGCCCGTGGTGAAATGGCAGCTGCGCCCCTGCAGCCCATGGAGGAGCACAGTGGAGCAGTCCCTTGAGAATCTCAGTGCAGCAGTCCTTGAAGGGCCACAATGGAGTAAATGTGGATTTGTAGCCCCTGAAGTGTCACAGGGGGGCAGATGTGAAGCAGCAGCCTGTGCAGGATCACGGAGAGGGTCAGATGTGGATCTGCAGCCATGGAGGAGCCCGTGTCAGAGGAGGTGACTGCTCCCGCAGCAGCCGTGACTCTGTGTGCAGCCCAGGCGGGAGCAGTCTGTGCCTGAGGGACTGCACCTGTGGGAGGGACTCGTGTCCCAGGGGTTCCTGAAGGACTCTCCCGGGAGAGGGACCCCGCCTTGGAGCAGGGGAAGAACGTGAGGAGTCCTCCCCCTGAGGAGGAAGGAGCGGCAGAAACTCCGTGTGGGGAACTGACCCTAAACCCCCCTGTCTGTCCTTTTCTGCACAAAGACGACTGTATAAAGGAAATAGTACTGACCTTTTATTTTGCCTGTGGCCTACAGACCCTAGTCATCAGCATAAGTATGAAATATGTGAAAAGTGGTGCCCCACTCACACATGACTGAATTTAACCAGTTATGTCCATTGTGTCACTGCTTAGTGCCATTAATGGTGCTTTAATCTTGAGTCAATGTTAACAGAGATCTGAGTTTGAAACATTTCACATAGGCTGTTTCATACACATAAGTGGTGTCTGAAAAGATGTAATGAGATTACCTGGGAAGTATCTTTTGCTGTGCTGTTTGTTTTCCCTGGCTTTATATTCACTGATCACGGGTCAGATGGAGAGTTACTTAAGAGTCCTTCAATATTTTTACAGAAAGGGTGGAAATTAAGGCTTTTTCGCTGCAGGTTGGCTATCAAACATGCTTTTGCTAAAAAGCCTGCCAATAATACTCTTTTTGCTCTGTCTACTAATATTATTCAATATTTTGTTATTTTTCAAAGAGTAATTTCAGATGTGACATCTGTGATAGCCTAAGCATAAGGAAATTTGTATATGTTCATTTTAAATGAATACATAATGCTTTGTTTCAGTCAGTTGCATAGAAAATAAAATGCTGCATTCAAATGAGATGTGTATTTAGCTACATTAGAATCAGAAATCAGAAAAAGATTTTCTTTAATTTCTTGTCTAGTAGATGTAAAAAAAAAAATTCTGTAGTATCTACTCAGACCTCACTATTCAACTGAAGTTACGTTGAGATGCCTTATCTGCTCAGTGACAACGTGACCCTAAAATATCTTCTATGTGGTTGAACTCAGTGAATCCATTTTCACAGTTTTCATCATGTTTTGTTTGTTTGTTTTTATCATTATTTTTTATTATTTTCTAATTATGGATTTTTAAGGCTATTCAGGAGGAAAAAAAAAAATATTTATTCTTCATTCTCTCCCTCTCTCAAACACACCAACAAAGGACTTGAATGTGTGTCATCTGTGTAATCAGGAAATATACATAACACTGGAAAAATCTGAAAAACATGATGCCATACTGTTCTAAATGAATAACAGTTTCTGAAAACAAATAAGCATGCAGAGAAGCTGGGTTAACTGTCTAAAAATAATAAGCTTTGCATATATTTTTTAATTATGCTGTAGAATCTTGCTTTAGTTCTATATAAAAAGTAATAGGTAACCATCAAACCACAATAAAGGAAATTTTATGCTTCTTTACTGATTTATATTCCTCTTTCCTCTTATTCAGTAACATTAAGGTAAATCGAATTTTTGTTTGTTTGTTTATATTGTTTTAGTTTTGATTTTCAAGAGATTTATTTTAGAGTAAAAGAATTTTTTTTGTTCCACAAGATTTCACAAGATAACTGTTGTGGAAAGTATTTTCAGAGTATTTCTCATATCCAGGATGAATTTGTCTAGAGGTTGAGGATCTGACATCTCTGAGGCCCTAGATTCATGGTGTTTCTCTGAGGGATATTAAAAAGAATCCTGTGTCAAAAAACCTGTCCTAGTTCTAGAGGGAGGGACTGCAGAACATGAGAGGAGCTGAATCTGTTTGTGAGAGCAGTGAAGTGCCAGAGTTGTAGTGGCTGATGTAACACAGCAGTAACTTCAACTTGAGTATCCCTGGGAGTTCTCATAGCCATGAGGTTGTGTTTACTTTTTATTTCATGAATGCTGTCTTGTTAAAAAAAAAACAACAAACACCTATCTAAAACCAAACCTTGAAATTTTACCCAAATGAATAAAAATAAGAAAACAGAATAAAAAGCATTAGAAAAGCCAGATGAAAACCAGAAAACAAAACAGAAAAAACCCCAACATTCTTCAAGAAAAAGGTAAATTGACCTAGTTCTTTTGGTAATTTCAACGTCTTGCTTTAAATAGACAATCATAAAATTTTGCTGTTTTGGAATAATGAAAGGCTGTCTATAACTTTTCAAAGTAAGTATTTCTGACAGTGTCATTACCATGTTAATTGTTTTCTTACTTTTTTATTTGTTAGTTTTCTTGTTTTCTTTTTTGGTTTGGCTTTTTTTTTTTTTTTTTTTTTTCTGTCTTGTTTACTTTTGGGTTTTTTTTGTTTTTAGTTAATTTGAACCATGGAACATGACAATTGGAAATGGCTCAAGCATCTGGTTTTGTGTATGAAAGAAATTCTGCCAGGTTATAGAGGTCCTTTCTCAGCAGCTTAGGGCAAATTAGTCTCATATTTCTGTTGTTTTGTTGTAGATGTACCACAGCCTACGTAGCCTGTACTTTACCGGTGAGGCCATGAAAAATTCCGCTTTCCACAAGCCCTTCTGCTTGTCTCTTCAGCACAACTAGTGATAATATTATTTCCTAGTTCTCATCAATAATCCTTACAAGACTTATTTGAAAAGTGTGCTTACAGTTTCTTATTATCCATTATAAACTAAGCTGGAGTTCCTAGCTGAGCAGGCTTAAGCCTCTTTCTGATGAATATCATTGATAACAGCCCATGGTATAAAGTACCTCTGGAAAGATTGTCAACTCAACTATATATAATTAGCTCTGTATGAGGCTAAAGATTTGGGAATAATTTTGAAATTTATTTTTTATCTCATTTAACTGTTTATCTAACTAGCTTCTTAAATGTTAAACCATAAAGCATTTCTAATGTATTAGCTAGAGCAGGACGTTAGTATCTGCTGCTATTTCATGCATCAGAACTTCATTATTACTTACTTTTGTATATAGTATTTTTCATTTCTCTTGTTTCTTTTTAATCATAACATATCTGAGTCACAATATCTTCTTTCTGGCGATCTTCAGACATATAGTAAACTAAGCCAGGAATTTCTTTAGAATTTAGGTAACTGTATAATTCCAATGTTACAAGTGGGACTGTGAGGAATATAGAAAAAAGTATGATGTGTAGTGATACTAAGCATCTCTAACCATGAAAAATAAAATCTAGATATTGTGAATGATTGTTGTGATTTGAAACAGCTGCACATAACTCTTTTCCCTTCAATTTGTTCATTGATGACTGTTCCAGAACTTAATTTCATCAAACCTAGGCACCTATAAATTTAAGATTTGAATTTAACATGAGGGAACTTACATAAATTTAGGTGACTTCTTCAGAAATATCAGCTAAACATTTTTCAGATTTGATTTTAGAGTCCTAGTAGGAGATTATAAGATTTACAGTTTTCCTGCAAGTAAGAAATCTGATAATCTGGAAACGGGAAAGAGTCAAAGTGGCAGAAATCCTGTGCCCTGTCAATGACCCTATCATATTTATTGTATTAGATCAGAATATCAGCCTCAAATTCTGTAATTCTATAATGGCTAGGCCATTGTGGAGTCAACATAAGTTATACCAATTCTTCAGCCACTCTCCTTGACTGTCTCATTATCATTATTTCTATCTGTGTGTAGGACTGCAGCTAATTAGTTATATCAGTGTTACAGGTCATACAGACATTTACATTTTTGGTAACAGATTGGAGAGAGGTTCAAGACCTCAGAGATATAAGGCTATTTTAGACAAAATTAATACAATAGCTAATTTTATGTCCTGAATATACACTATATATTCTTTTATTTATTAAAAGATCTTATACTTTATTTTTTTTCCTAATCCGTAAGTGAAGATGTTTTGTTCTGGTTGATCCTTAGTTAAATGAGAATATAGGAAGTCATGACTTCTTAACTTTGTCACCTCACTGAAACTGAGTCTACTAATTTTCTTTGTATCTCATCTTACCTGAGCTGAAATTTTTTTCAGATGTTCTGCCATATTCCCAGTTTCAGAAACTGGAAGCAGAAAGACTAGAGCTGCTGTGAGCTTATCATCAACCTGCGACTTCCTGTTCGTCTTTCAATAATGACATTTCTCAGTACAAAAATCACAAATCTTAATATAATCTACTTTTCATTAGCTGTGTTACTTTTTTTTTTGTTTAGGGAGAACAGAAGAGTTAGAGAGATCTCACTACTCAGATGAAATATCGAGGGCATTTTGCTTCTGGTTTTGTTGGTGGTTTGGTAGTAATTTTGTAAGATCAACATTTTGTTACAAAAATTATGGGCTGATGTTAGCCAATATTGCTTAATCTCTAATTGTACATATTGTGTATTCTCCAATGTATGATAGCTGTGCTTCTCGTGTGTCTAAGTGTGGGCTTATCAAACATTTCTCTCAATACCTCTTAAACTAGGATAGCAAGGGCAGACTGACTTGCTTGGAGCTGACTGTCAGATCTGAGCTACTTTGACAGCTCTGGCAAAAGTCCTTCTCTTTTGTGGAAGCTGTGAATGTCATCTGTGATCTTCAGAAGTGTTGTCACCACAGCTACTTAGTATTTAGGTGGAATATTGGTCTGTATCCAGGAAAGCTGTGCCTGATCAACATGCAAATACAAACCAAACAAACATATATATATATATATGGAGAGAGAGAGAGAGTTAATTTGCTTTTTGCTTCTTCACACGTGTGTTGACTTGATTTGTTTTTCTGGTAGTCCTCAAGAAAATAAATCAGTAGTGTATAAAACTTGGACACTGAAATGCAACAGCACAAGTTCATCTCCTGTCTTCTTGTTTTGCTATGTTGTACAACATTTGGAGAGAAGCTGATAGCAGATATCTCTCATCTAATCCTATTTCATTTATTTCTAAAAGTCTAAGGTAGAACAATATTACCTCAAGTTATTGAACACTTCAAATAGTGTACTTGTAATTTTCTTTAGTTATAATGAAAAAATGGTAGTTTGAAGGACTAGTTACTTTTTAATGAGTACTTTGAATGAGATTTTGAGGGAAAATATAAGTTTTTCCATCTCTTCAAACATTTTGGAATTCTGTCTGCCTCTGTAAGAAATAGAAATAATAATAATTTTCTGTGTGAGAGATAAATTTCATATTTAGTAATACAATTGGGAGCATAGTATTCCTACAGTGAGGAATATTATCAGAAGAATGTCTGAAATAAAAAGACATTTCAAAAAGCTAAGACAAAAAACAGAGATTTTCTAAATAAGAATAAAATCTTTGCTCCCCAGGTGAAAGATAGTTCACATGTAGAGTGTATCACCACAGGGACTATAAATTGATTTCTTGATTTTTCTTTATTGCCTTTCTAAGTTTGTGGTGCCTGGCCTAACAAGAAATTTTTGTGTTATAGGGAAGCATAGTAAATTTGTAGTTAAATAAACAAATCCCCATCTAGCAATGAGCCAAGAAACAGTTGAGTATTTTCTGTACCATCTTTCAGTTTATTTTCCTACTTATTTTCCTCTAGAAAATGATCTATATTTGTTATGCATCACAGCCATTAAACTAAGTTGCTGAACTCATCTTGGATCATGTTGCTTCATGCCTGTGTATAGCTCATTTGTTTGGAAGACAGCTGATTTACATGATCAAAAGTATTTGTAGCTTGCCATGTAAATCTGTAGCTGGGGACTCCTTTCACCATGAGGACAGATGAGTAGTCTCCGGGTTCCCTGGTGCCATACACAACTGGTCAGCACCCTAAGAGCAGCTGTGCAGAGGTGGCAAATGTCTGCAAAGAGCAGCCAACAAACCTGACTGAGTTGTTTTTTCTGAAGCACATATTAAATCTGGCAAATTTGGTGATGATAGTAATTAGTTGTCCTACTTGGCTGCCATGAGTTTTAATTCATTAGTAGGTGTCACTCTTTCACATGACTGTTACTCCTGATTTTGGCTAGGAGCTCAAGTGAGCTCAAGTGAGGGGAGGATTAGGTTGTGTAGCTACAAATCAAATATCTGGACTGAATAGGTACTTTTGAAATTAACTATTTCAAAACCAAACTCTTATAAAAATTTCTCTTGTAAAATCAGTAGTAACAACATACAGTAGTTTCTCTGCTTGGAAGATGCAGGGTGTCATAATTTGAACTCCAGATTTATGGCATTACTTTGAAAAAAAATAATCAGAATACTTTTTCTCTCAGATGGTCAGCCTTGTAGGAGAATACTGCCCATCTACTTTTTGTGGTTCTATGTGGTTAGAAATGATTGCAAAGTATGATCTGTGAAAAAGTTTATTAGAATATGGTAAAAAGCTGTGTGACAAAAACTACCTCCTCTTGGTGGACTTAGGTACATCTGCTCTTGTAACTCATATACATGTTTTCTTACAAGCCAAAAATCAGTATGAAACCCTAATGTGGCATTTTCTTTGTTGCAGAAGTACTTTGTACTTCTATTTTCAACCTTGTCAAGAAGCTTTGTCTTTTGTAACAGTATGATAGCTGTGCAGATACTGTTCTATTGAATTTTATTGCAAATATACCACTACAGGGAGGATCAGTTACTGAATAATCAGAGTATCTCTTATTTTTCCTGGAAAACACCTCAACTTCAGCTTTGTAACTGTATTTTTAAAGGGATTCCTGAGCTCAGTCTGTAGCAGAAGATTCATCCTTCTGAAGATAATTTGATTAAATTACATTTGGCTTTATGGGCTGAATGCCATTCCAAGGCCTTTATTTTAATCCATCATGTCTGACTCTATCATAGCAGCTCCTCACTACTCCCAGTAGCACCCCATTGTGTGGCACCTGCTATGTTTATTGGTATTCCTACCTTTCTCAGTAATTACATGTGAATGTAATAGTTACATAAGTATCCTAATTTCTTGATGAATGATCACTACTGCACCTTGTTGGTGTGTTATTTTTGTTCCTCTTTTTAAAACCACTGCCAGATCAACTTGCTTTGATGAAAGAACATAGCACTGCTGAAATGCAGTCATTGTCACTTAAGGACTTTTTGATTTCCTATAGCTTTCTGGTTTCTTTTGAAGAATGATGACCAGGTTTGTTTTTAAAATAATGCCATGAAACATTGTCCATCTCTCAGAAAGTTGAACAAGGTATTATTTGGTTTACCTATTTTAAGGGGCTGTTAGCAGTGCAAAGGGTCATAGCCCCACACATCGTGAGGTATAAGCAAAAGTGTATCCTAGACTTACCATCATGATAAACAGATAAGTAAATACTCTTGCTTTATGTATTCAAATTATTTAATAAACCTATGTACAAAATTTTATGAAATAACGTGCAAAATATGAACTTGTGTGAAGTAGTTTTGTGAAGTGTGAAGTAGTTGCTTTTTAAATTTATTTCTCATGAGAAATTTCTTTAACTTACTATAAAACAGTATGAAACAGTGAAGTGTCTATTTTCCACTGATATTTTATTTTCAGGTTTTTTAATTGAGTATTGAGAAAACTCAATTTATTGGACAATATTTTTTTTTAATTGAATTTGAGGTCATGATTCAGAATACACTGACATTTGTGGATAATTCTCTGAGTTTTCAATTTATGTGGAAAAACATTAAAACTCATTCTTAAACTCCTTTAGCTTGTTTACATATTTCATTAAGTGGGTGTTGATTTGAGTGTTTGTACTCCAGTCTACTGCAATGAACAAATAATTGTGTTAATTTTGAAAAATAAAATAGATATTTTCATGGTTTACTAATTTAAATTGTGAGTGTCTCAGGATAAACCATATAACATGATTTATTTTAATACTATCACTTAATATGATTTGATCTCTGTAGGAGGAAGGCAGTTCATTACTGAGCTCGCTTTCCCAGCTGGCTCCACTGCTTTACACTGCAGTACTGTTAATTTTTTTACTAGGTCATTGGTTTCCACAGTAGGTCATACTTTCTTCTTAACAGCTTGGCCTCCTATGGAGACAGAATCTGTGACCTTCTAAGGCTTCCTAGCTTGGGAGATGTCCGGTCTGTGTGAAAGAATAACTGTTTAATCAGAAGAAAATTTTCACTGATAAAGTGATATGATGCATAGAATATTTCAAGGAATTTTCTGCACCTCAGCACTTGGCGGGAAAGTATTTAGCAAAAAAACACCTATTTTTATGTAGAATACTGTCAAACAAAAGATGTCCTTTATGTGATTCCGGTGCCAATTTTAGACATTTACGGTTGTATTTTTGCATTTGTGTGGAGTCACATTGTGTAGAACAGAAATGGAAGGAAATATATTTCTTTTTCTTCTTTATGCAAGCTTCAACGTGTCTTCATGATATATTTTCCATATGAGCTTTCAAATTTTACTCAGTAAATTTTTTAAAGAAACATAACGACTGTTAAAAATCTTTTTTCCCTCCTCACATCTACAGTGTTGGTTGGTTTTTTTGTTTGATTTTGTTTTTCTGGTGGGTTTTTTGTTTGGGTTTTTTTTGTTTTGTTTTGTTTTTGTTTGTTTTTTTTTTGGTGGCAGTGCGTCTTTTGTTTGTTGTTTTCTTTTAAATAGAAAATAGCTTTAATTAAGCAAAACAGAGGGGAAAAGACAGTAAAATGAGACCTCAGATTACTTTCCTAAATTGGTCCACGGTGATACTTGTCTTTTCTTTCCTACTTTTGTAAGACCATTTCAAAATACTCTTTAGAAAGGATTAAATTTAAATTCTTTACTAACATCACATACAGATGCAGTCTATATGCTATTATAGATTTACGAAGTGGATACCTTTGTATTTACAAGATATAATATATAGCAATGCCATCCATCCTCTATTTTCATGTGTTTTCTTTATCAGCAGCTACCAATAATTCAGAAGAAGAGTTTTTTAACTTTTCTGATGGAAACTGACTCTGAAATTGTGAAATTAAGCTGCTCTTCTAATCTCTTTACATCTGTGCTTGGTCTTTCATTTGCTGTATTATATTACAAGCACATCTTTCTCAGATATTAAGTAATTTCACAGCTAAGTGCTTGAAGTAGCAAGTACTTGTTATGAATCCTTTTAGGGAACCTTCTGCCTCTGAACTCAGAAGCTGACCCTACAAAACTACACCAAACCCCCCAAAACCAAAACCAAAACCCACAAATTAATTCCTTATTTTTGCCGTTATGTACTGTGATAGGGCATTTATCTATATTTACTGAAGAAATGCAAAAGCAGTAAAGATAGGTGCCTAATTCTGCAATGCATGCATGTTTCTCAGGGTGGAATAAGATTGAGAATCAGAGCATTTTTAAGTACCTGCAGTGGTACTTTTCCTTCAATGAACTATGAGGGTTTCATTAGGGCTCCTAGGAAATTTACTTAAGTACTCAAAGACTCCATCATTTTATGTGTTTTTATTCATACTTGGGATCATAGTCAAAGATTCATCCCATGCTAAATTTCCATCTTTCTTTTGGAGAGTTCTAATCCACTCCACCCGCCAGCAAAATGTTGAGGAGGTGAATAGTGAAAGAAATAATAAAATGAAGCTTTTGGTTATGTTCAGAGGACAGTTGAATGTGTCCATTGCTTCATGTCATGTTACTGTGCACCACTGGACAAAGTCTGGATCCTGCATCTCTGCATCCTCCCTTCAGGAAGTTATGTACAATGATGAGATATCCCTTGCACCTTCCCTCCTCCAGGCTGCACAGTCCCATCTCTCTCAGCTTTTCCTCATAGGAGAGATGCTCCAGGTATCTTAGTGGCACTTCACTGGACTCTCCAGTATGTTCATCTCTTTCTTGCACTGAGGAGCCCAGCTCTGGACTCAGCACTCCAGGTGTGGCCTCAGCAGCAATGAGTAGAGGGGGAAGGATCCCTGCTGCAATACTTCAGCAACAGCCTTCGCTTTGGTACCTGTGCTGACAGCTGCTGGGAAGCACATTTTCACACTAAGTTTTAGACACCAAAAGTTTGACTCCATGCTGAGTGTTACAAGAATTCTTTTTACAGAAAATTTCACACAACATCTATTGATATTATGGATGGACCTTTTCAAAAAGTAAGCCTAAGTGTAACAAAATAGGTAACAGTCCAAAG
>JAAWXA010000004.1:37112574-37229970 GCA_038090715.1 Florisuga fusca | reverse complement strand
AACCAAAACCAAAACCCACAAATTAATTCCTTATTTTTGCCGTTATGTACTGTGATAGGGCATTTATCTATATTTACTGAAGAAATGCAAAAGCAGTAAAGATAGGTGCCTAATTCTGCAATGCATGCATGTTTCTCAGGGTGGAATAAGATTGAGAATCAGAGCATTTTTAAGCACCTGCAGTGGTACTTTTCCTTCAATGAACTATGAGGGTTTCATTAGGGCTCCTAGGAAATTTACTTAAGTACTCAAAGACTCCATCATTTTATGTGTTTTTATTCATACTTGGGATCATAGTCAAAGATTTATCCCATGCTAAATTTCCATCTTTCTTTTGGAGAGTTCTAATCCACTCCACCTGCCAGCAAAATGTTGAGGAGGTGAATAGTGAAAGAAATAATAAAATGAAGCTTTTGGTTATGTTCAGAGGACAGTTGAATGTGTCCATTGCTTCATGTCATAGAATCATAGAATTAGCCGGGTTGGAAGGGACCTCAGAGATCATCTAGTCCAACCCTTGACCCACCGGAGAAGTTGGTAGACCATGGCACTGAGTGCCACATCCAGTCTCTTTTTAAATATCTCCAGGGACAGAGAATCCACCCCCTCCCTGGGCAGCCCATTCCAATGTCTGATCACCCTCTCCATAAAGAAATTCTTTCTAATATCCAACCTAAACCTCCCCTGGCACAACTTCAGCCCATGCCCTCTTATCTTGCTGGTAGTTGCCTGGGAAAAGAGCCCGACCCCCCCCTGGCTCCAACCTCCTTTCAGGGAGTTGTAGAGAGTGATGAGGTCTCCCCTGAGCCTCCTCTTCTCCATGTCATGTTACTGTGCACCACTGGACAAAGTCTGGATCCTGCATCTCTGCATCCTCCCTTCAGGAATTTATGTGCAATGATGAGATATCCCTTGCACCTTCCCTCCTCCAGGCTGCACAGTCCCATCTCTCTCAGCTTTTCCTCATAGGAGAGATGCTCCAGGTATCTTAGTGGCACTTCACTGGACTCTCCAGTATGTTCATCTCTTTCTTGCACTGAGGAGCCCAGCTCTGGACTCAGCACTCCAGGTGTGGCCTCAGCAGCAATGAGTAGAGGGGGAAGGATCCCTGCTGCAATACTTCAGCAACAGCCTTCGCTTTGGTACCTGTGCTGACAGCTGCTGGGAAGCACGTTTTCACACTAAGTTTTAGACACCAAAAGTTTGACTCCATGCTGAGTGTTACAAGAATTCTTTTTACAGAAAATTTCACACAACATCTATTGATATTATGGATGGACCTTTTCAAAAAGTAAGCCTAAGTGTAACAAAATAGGTAACAGTCCAAAGCAGTAATCTCACTTCAATATCTTTTCTTCATCCAGGAAATTTCTAAAGGTAAAGTATTTTCTTTTATCTTTGATCCCAAATGGGAAGGATGGACTGAAAGGTTTATTTTGCAGTGATATCAATTCTATAATTACATATTGATTCATAAAGGGTATTTGAAAACTACCATATTTTGACTTCTTTTTGTGGATTCTCTCTTCCTTTTGCAGTTATTTCTAAGAAGAAGTGTGAGACTGTGTTTTGGTAGCACGGAAGGACAGCACCAAATTAGTCTATTGCAACACCATGTTGCAATAGACTCCAGTCATGCTATGTAGCAAATGGTACAAGGTACTCTGGTACTCTCTCCCTATCTCAAGTCATAGTAACTGGAGAGAGATTGTATGTACATTATATGTAATCAATATTTATTTGCTAGAATAAATTCTTTTGAAAATATATTTTTAAATATGGATAAAATGAACATATTTGACAGTGATTACACAACACATTATGATTTTTAATAGTGGAAGAGTTTGAGTATTCGCTTTAGGAATCACAACAGACATAATGAACAAAACCATTCAAAATTTTCTTTTTTTAAACTTTTGTACTCGGTGTCTTTGCATAATTTAAAAAGGCGTTTGATTTTTTTTTAAATCAAAGGGGTTTTACCTCAAGATAATTTTCCCCACAGTGGAAGGACAAGACCGGAAAATACATACTTTGTAAGGTGTTTCATCTCTGGTATTAGTGAGAACATTAATGAAGAAAGGTATATTTGATTAGGTTTTTTCCTATCTTGTGTTTATATTTCATGTTACTAGTTGGAACAAACAAAATTATGTAGTCTAGTTGTTGAGGACAAATGAAAGCTGCTTTTACTGAATTTTAACCCTGTTTTGCCCAGTCCTAACTGCATGTCCTTAGACAAGGCACTCCTTATCTCAGTTTTACAGACGAGAAAGGTTTTTGCCTATCTACCCAACAGGGAATTTAAGAGGATTAAGTTGTTTAAAGCATGAAGATTTAAGTAAAAGAAAAGCATTGCTATTAATATGTTTGAAGTCAATTCAAGCCCAGGATCCTAAACAGAACAAAGTTTTGAAAACTCAAGGCATTTGCAATGTAGCATTGCAGTCACAATCAAAAAATCTCTTGTGGCCACACTTACGAGTTTTAACATTTTACCACTGCTTTGCTTTGATTACCACCCTTGGATGTCGTTGCTTTAACTGATGACTCCTGGTCCACTTCTGTCAACAGGAGAACTGTGATTTTTAGCATCTCTGGAATGTAATTTAAGATATTTTACTGTATTAGCTCACCTCTAATGATGAGTATTAATATATTTACTCATTCATTCCTTCATTTGTTTATTCTGTTTCAGACATGGAGCTGGTACTCTGGAGGAGTCCGAGGGCTTTTCTTGAGGTGTTTTAATTATACTGCAACAGTAAGTCTGAATGCTTTCTGCACTATTTGCTTCATTTTGTTTAAAAGATCCAGCCCGCACAATGTTTGACAGGGAGAGGTTAAAGGCTTCACCCTACAAGGGTGTGAACATTGGTTCCCAGTCTGGCTGCAGTTCTTTGAGGATGCCACACTGTGGCAATTTGCAGGGAGTTGGTCCTTTATCAAAATACATCTTTTTCCTTTTTGTCCCACTTTACAGTAGGTGACTAGCAGAGTTTTCAATTAAAAGCATTCTTATTTCATTTAGTGGGAAGCCTTAAATGTGGCAAGCCTTAATCCTTTTTTTGTCTGTGAACGCTGGTCTGTGGTTTGGATTTTTCTTTACCACCCTTCCCAAGTGTGCTAAATTAATAGTTTTCCAAGGTTTTTCTTCTGGCCTGGAAACTATCTGTGATTCCACTCTGCCTTCCAATACACTGTTTTTATTCCCTTTCCAGTGCCAACCAACCAGTCTTTTCACATTAGCTGGAGTTAGCCATGCAGTTTTTCAGCTCAAGCCACTCTCAGGGTGGGCTGGCACAGCTCCATCTGCCAGAGTTGTTAAGTGGGGTGACCTAAAATACCCCACAGGGGCTGTAAAGGAGTGAGGCTGAGAAACTTATGGAAACTGAAGAAAAATCAATTTATACGTTTTGCTCGAGAGCAAAGAAGAAAAAGATGTTTTTTTGCATTAAGAGTTATAATAGTATTGACAGACTTGAAAAACAGATCAAGCTTCTCAATTAATTTTTGGCAAGGATAAAAAAAAATCCATAAAAACCCCAAAATAATTAATACTTCCTTCTTTTGTTGTTACCCCTAACAGATCTCGCAAATAGTTATGTGCTTGTGTTACACGCATTAATTAGCTCTAAGGTGTCAAAACCGAAAGAAAATAGCAAATCTTCAGTCTAGGTTAGGGATGATTAGACCCAATGACCTTGTTTTGAGCTGTTATTTTGCTGCTACACGAAATTCAGGGCTTAAAACTGAATACTGAAGAACTTGGTATTCCTGTGGAAGAATGTAAGAAAAAATAAATCATTTTAATTCTTTTATTATCATAAAGTGTTATTCATGCACAAAATAAGATCTCTGTGTTATTCAGAAGATCACAAAAAATTTTTAGAGGTAAAACAATATGGCTTTAAAGATGCAAGATAAGAAGATGTGGCTTTGCTGTACAACTTCAGGGTTTTTCCTTCAATTTTTGAAGTCACTTGTGCCAAGAAGACAGCACTGTTTCAATAATGTATATGCAAGCCACGGTGCCTGGTGACTTGCATGATGAAAATACTGTCTTTGGCTGCTCACTTTTCAGGCAATGGATCTCAAGGATGAGAATTTCTTGAAGTTTATATGAAAATAAACAGACCTGATGATGGTGGCAATGTATGGACTGTCATTTTGTGGGAAGTATGAATGCATTTTCCTCCCAGACCTGTCAGTGCTTTTGCCGGTCATGTCTCTTAAAAAGAGTTCTCAGCCATCCACGTATATATATTTGTTTTGGCTGTTTCATCAGTGCTTTGTAATGAATGGTATCTCCCAGGAGATGAATTCTCACAACAGATAGATCCTGTTTATAGACTTTAAGCTGCTCCACGTCCCTGTTCCCGCCAGTCTCATTTTGCCTTTCTTTTTTTCTAATGTGTTTAATTATAAACAATAGGACTTGAAAGCATTCAGCTTGAATGGCTTGCAATGGTTGTAAACTGCTAGTGAAAATTTTGCTAATCCATTGATATTCATATTCCTTTCAAGTGAGAAAAAATATTTGAAATAGTAAAGCATATGTGTAAAATAGTGTTTCAAGATAGTTTTGAACACTGAATGAGTAATTACACTTCACTGTGGTTGAATTTGCAGACTGCAAAGAGCAATATTTATTTAACTTTGGTGAACAGAGTTTTGGTATTCCAGGCAGTCATAAACCCATGTAACATGTTGTTGATCTGATGCCTTTTTTACTCTATTTTAGTATTCTAATTTAATTTCTTAGTACTCCAAATTAATTACAATAAATGGTGGTTTTTCATCACCAGCCATAATACTGTTTTCTAAGCATACTACTCTGTTAATAATGTATTAGTTAAATGCAAATCACAATAAAATAAGCAAATTTTACTCTACCTTTATTATTTATTTACATATTAACTGGTGTTTTTCTTTTTAATAGGCTTGTGATTTAGAAGTAGCCTGGGAAAGAATGTAGTTTTAAAATAATTATCAGAATATACTGAGCATTAGCCATTGATTAAATGTTCTTGATTATTAATAAGGATAAAACACAATTAATTTTTATTATTTCATAACTAGTGAATAACTATCTTCTAATAAACCATCGTCATTTAAATTATTCAAAATATATTTAGTACAATTTATTGATTTTTTATTTAGTATTCTGTCAGTAAATTCCTGTTCTAATGTCTACAATTATGTTAGCAGAGGAAAAGTGAATTACTGCTCTCAGGTTCTCTCAGAATATGTATATTTTGTATAATTGCTTATTTTCTGATTATTTTTCTTCCTTTAGATTAGAAAGTTTAATAGAAATCTAGCAAAATATACACACTCACCATGGCAAAATATGGACACCTTACATGGGTTTTCTAGCATTACCTGCTTTTGTGTTACTAAGACTCTGCTATACACCAAGCAGATGTTTGTTTCTAACATTACTGCACAATTATTTTTCAAATGGCTTCTTAGCACAGATGTTTTCATGTGTGTACATACCTTTCATTTGCCAATACTTTTTTCCTGTGTAAACAGCAGATTGCATTGCTGATGTGTTTTTGATTAAAAGACAGTGAATGCCTCAAAAATGAAAGCAGCTTCTCATGTGAGGCCCTTCTTTGGGTTCTTGCTGGTACCTCTTTTTCCTGCTCACATTGTGATTGCTATCAGTGTAATTTGCTCACCAATTTTTTTTTTACGTGTCATTATCATAAAATTGATACCGAACTTCAAGTATAGATTGATTCATATTATTTTGTATTGTATGGATATTTCTCTTTTTGTACATATAGAAGGGAACTTTAAGGTTCAAGGTGTTACGTCTTAATCAGAACTGATGCAGATATGAAGTTGAAATGTTTAATATACATTCCATCTATATTTGAATAAAATTAAAAGTAGATGGCATTGTTTCTTGCCTTCCTTGGTGTTTGCAAACCAAATGGGAATATGTTAGACTGATAAAGTTTTTGCAGAGCATGCTTTAGTAGGGATATATCTCTTTTGCACCCACATCTAAAAAAAGAAAATAAATCAATGAACTAATTTTGAAGTACTTTTTAATGTTTTAGCTAGTGCATAGTCTCTATGATAAAAATTCTATGATGACTATGATGAAAGTCACTGCTGCAGAAGCTTCAAGAATTTCACTAACAATTGCTTTTCATCCTCAACAAAACTGCATGAAAAACCTCAGGTACAAAATAATTTCTTACAGTATATGGTTGAACATTTTAAAACTGTAAATTCTGTTATAATTTCATGGTGGATGTGAAATCTTCTTTGACTGTCAGCTTTTCCCCTGTCTTCTCAGGCTTTTTAAATGGAATAGCAGCACTACGAGCTGCTATAATAATCAGAGTTTGAGGATGCATTCATAGCATCCTGAGTCTGAAGAAACATTCATAAATGCCTTCTAAAGTTAGGAAATACCAGAGAAATAACTTCCTGGTGGACACATATAGTCTATCTGGAACGATTTAATCTCTTTAAATTAATTACATGTATAGTATGGAATGTGGCATATTTTTTTCACAGAAACATACTACCATGACAGAATTTCATGTTGTATACCTCATCTACAATGATGTATTACTGGGCTATCTTATTAGATGCATTAAAAACTGTAAACCTGAAGTATGACATAATAGTCCCTAGATTTGATTATGGTAGGCTTGCCAGGCAACTGCTAAGAAATATGTTACTTTACAAGTCTTAAAGTAACAATTTCTGAATCTTCAGATTAGATATTTACAGATTAGATTTAGGTCTCCAGATCTATTTTTCCCATAATTTATTGTGTATTTGTTACACCTAATTGTGCAAAACTGTGCATTTCTACCAATGAGTTAGCACACTCAGTTCAAGAAACATTTCAGAAGTATTGGATGAAAAAGGGACAGTTATTGATAAACTTGATCCATGTCTTTTTATCTACCCTCAGCTACCCCCTCTGAAAATCAGCTTAGATACGTGATTTCTTCTGGTTTCCTAAATATATCATTTAGTTCCTAAGCTCTGATCCTTAGCTACTGAGATCTTTCCTGTGAAACTTTAATAAAAGGTAGAGGTCTTCTTGGAAGAAAATGTAAATAGAAAGGTCCAAGGCAGGCTCCTGGCCACTAGGACAGTGTGCTTTTTCTTCAGGACACCCAGGCAGGGTGAGAGCACTCAGGAAACTGAGAGCACACCATGGTAAGGAGCGTCAGCTATACACCTAAAAATAAACATTTTGTGTTGAGCATGCAAGGAACATGACAGATAAACAGGAACTTTCAAAAACGAATGCAGATGCTATGAAGAGGACAGATTTTCTCATTTCTTTTGGGCTTTAAGCTGCTGTTTAAATATCTAATCTAAATATCTATCTAAATATCTAATTATAGGCACTGTAAGGCATAATTGAATTATGCAGAGCTAGAATACAATTTGTCTTAATACTGAAACTTCTAATATAAAAATGGCAAGTTATTTAGCGAATCCCTTCTGTGCATCTTACACATCTGTCTTCAAATCACTTTTTGGTGATAACTTTCCTGAAGTCAGCTTAACAACTTCTTTTGACTTTGTCTTCCTAACAGTTCTAAAGCACTTGATATCTCATTTTAAGAAAAAAAATTTGCTCTTCTGAGCTTCAGTATGGCATAGTAAATGGATCAGTTACCTGTAGTCACCTAAGTTTAACTTCTAGCATTTAAAAATGTTGATAATTTTAATTTCATGTCCAGTAATAATTATTTGAAGTATTTTTCCATATCTGTAATGGATCAAGCTGAGTAAGCTCTGAGATGTTTTTGTATGATCAGTGACAAGCCTATAACTCTCTTATTCAAAATTTATGATGTGCACCTCTATCATCTCAGTCCAAGCTGCTAAGTGTAGACAAGTCTGTGTCCTCAGAAACCTGCTTTTTTCTCAGTTAAACTTGTACATGTAATTCTGCTCTGAAGAGAGGCAAGAGAGAAGTATTGACAGAGTGATTCTGTTTTCTAGCAGACGAATCACACCAAGCTCATAATTTTAGCAGTTCTTTCTCATCAAGTATGTATGTTTTTCCTTTTACTGCTCTCCCCACTGTTAGCTGTGTTCTTAGTTCAGCAATAACTGAAGAATGAGAATATCTAGAGGTATAGAAGGGCTAAACAGTAAGCCAAGTAGAAGAAAAGGGGAGAAATTTGTTCTGTGTTTTAGAAAATAAAGACTATCTTTAGGACTGCAGTTTATGTGAATTTCCATTGCATACTACTGGTTGATGTTAAATAAAGAGGTCTCATGAGGTATATCCAGTTAATTTCTCAGTTTTCCTAGTTGAGGGGATGTCATGAATTTTCTACAGTCTGGTCTGGCATGTGCAAAAGCTGTGTTCAGACCAGTAACTGTTCCTAATCAATGTGCTGAAATTTTAACAAAGGTAATAGTCGGATGAGTTTATTTGCTAGGAATTATACATTATCCAAGTATTGCCAAGGGGTAATGGGCTTCTTTAAGTGTACTATTTCAGTCCTTCTTGCAGAAACTGGAGCCCAACTTTCAGTGAAGTGACTGCATTGATTATTCTATTGTCTTGTGTATAGGACCAAGCTATCTACAGTGATGAGGATTCTGAAAAATCATTAGCAGTAAAATCTGTTTTCCCAGCATTGTATCATTATGCAGATTCCAGATGATTAGTTCAATGCCAAGTCATGCCTCTCAGTTTTGCTGTTGATTTTGTGCCATACTATTGAGGCAAATACTTATTCTTCCAAGCATCCCTTCCTTTCCTTGCATCCAAATATTGCTGAGTAGCCACACATAAACCTATTATTTACTATAGCTGATTTAAAGTTCATTTCCCTTTTCTGTTCTTCCAAAAAAAAAAAAAAAAAAAAAAAGAGAGAGAGAGAGAGAGAGAGAGAGATGTAAGCCACAGGCAGCAGATCAGTTCAGCAAGATCCTGACTGCACACCACCTCCCCTCCCCACCCCTGGCATCACGTCTGCATGTTCTCTGCTTATCTTGTCTGCAAATATCTTGACTTGGAGAGGAAACCTAAGAAATTCTTAATTCTCTCTTGTCCCCTCTGTCCTGATTCCTGCCAGTAAGAGCTGAGATGCCTGGTAGGTTCCAGTATCAGGTGCAGCAACAATATTCACCCTGTCAGGAAAGAGAAAAGCCCTAGGTAGCTCAGAGGCTCAGCACTCACTGTCAGCTACTCAGTGACAGATAACAGAGTAAATAAAAGCAGAAATCAGGTAAACATCAGGAAACTGAATAATTCTCAAACATTGCACCAACTTTGTGACTGCATAAAATTTTTCCCTAGTTGTTTTTGGACTGAAGTTTTCTTAGCTATTGTTTCTATAGTTTTAAAGTGCTTTTAGACAGACATTACATGATTCAACTTGTAAGATTGTAATTACTTGCTCTACTTATCCTGCACTGATATAAAGAGGCCCCTATATTTTATAAATTGTTACAGAGAATAGCTTATGAGAGATATGTGAAAATAGCATTTCCCTTTAGGAGAGCTTTCATTTTAATACCCTCCACTTCAAGTGTGTCCAGTTTGCTAGGTCAAACTGTACACTTATACAGTCCCACCCCATTCAAGTCCATCTTTCAAAAGCAAGATCTCTATTCCATCTGAAATGTCATTTAAAGACATATAGAGGGATGATGTCTCTGCACCATGGTTCAGCAGATCTTAGCAGTATCTCCTGCAGCTACGAAGTTTTGTTTTCTCAACTGACAGTCACAGGACCAAGTTACAGTAATTTATTACTTGATCACAAAGGTAAGAATTTGGAACAGGATGCCTTCCCCACTGGACAGATTTAGTTTGTGTCTTTGCACTGTTGGACTGGCATGGCCAATGTTTGCTTTAGCTCTCTGCTCACCTTCTTTGCTTCGGGACAAGCTAAAAAGATAGATAAATAGGAAGGAAACAGAGCCCTCTGGAGAGAAAACCTGTTGAGTTGCATTATTGTAAAATAAATTTTTGTGGGGGTGGGAGAAAAAGGAAGAAATTGCTACAACAGTTCATGCTGTTCTGGGTTCACAGAGGTCCCTGACAGTGTGTTCTCCAGACCTAGAGGTTCAAAGGGGTAATGGAAACAGCTGGAGAAATGCCAAAACAACAGAACAAGAAAAGTTCTCACCACAGCATATCAATGGAAATGCACATGTTTCTACAATTTCCATATAATATAGTTTCTACATAATGTTGGGAAGCTACTTACCTGATCATAAAAGAGAAAGACCCATGAAGCTGCCACAGAAACATATAAACTGTATTATTTGATCCGGTTCATTTACAGAAAATATATTTGGGAGTAAAATAGCTGAAAATTCAGATTTAATTACTAAATCATTAGAGGTCTCCTGGGAGCAAGACAAAAGGATGTAAACTTAAAGCTAAAGGGAATCCAAGGGTGCGCTGAAGAATTGTTTTTAATTTCCCATGAATTGTGTAGTCTTTGCTAAGACGGTTCCTTTCATCCAACTCCGTCCATCCTCAAACTCTGGCAAAATTAATTTATGATGCACACTGCTTGTTTTTTTCCCACAGGAATGGTATACTATGAGAGTACAGACAACACAGAAGGAGGACTTACTATTACAGCCTAACTTTATTTTTTAATATCTAAGAGTTAGACTTGAAATGTATTTGGATATATGATCTTTCATCTCTTTGTTGTACTGTAAAAGCATTATGTTTGTGTAAATGTGGATACTTGTACAGTAAAAATGGGAAGTTTAAGTATCTCATTTTGATCCATCATGGATATAAAATTCAGACATTTTACCACATATTTATTGTTATTTCTAATAAACAGAAACAACAGTCCTTGTTTTAATAGTGTTTGCATATGTGTTGAGAGTCTGTACATAATGAAGCCAAAGCATAGATCTCCATGGACTTAATGTACTTTAATTAGAAATTTCCTGAGTAATAATATTTCAGTATTGCAAGCCCAAGGAGGATAGAGTGTAAACAGAGGTAACAAACTTGGCAGTGACTTTACTGGGGGGAGAAATGCTTATAAAAGATAGAACATCTGTAAGTTCTGGAGAAACTTGAAAAATAGTTTTAATCCTGTTTTAAAAGGACCATTTTATTTTTCACATATAAATAGTACTACACTGAATGAGAATCAGACATGCTAATCTTTTCAGAATGTTGACAAATTATTTTCACACATATTGACCTGTCCCTACCAGCTGTGAGCATCTCTATTGAGGTACAGCATACATTTCAACTGACATTAGAGCAAAGGATATCGAAGGAGCTTCACTGATTTGGAAGATCAGTCCCTGAAGTACTGATTTATTGATTAACCTTTTCCTTTCTGATTACCGTACATTTTCTAAACTTTTCTTTATTTCATCTCTGTAAGTACAAAAACTCTTGATGTACAGGCAGTAGCCAGGAGATTACTGAATCGTATATAGTATCACTTAAAATTAGTTATACATCAGGTCTCAATTAACTATACTTAAATTGGCCATTTTATCTTCTCTGTAAAGGAACCAAAACATTTTACATAGGTAGCATGCAGATTACTGTTTGTTTCTGCTCTGGCTGCAAAATCAGCTATTACAGACTATCTCAGATCTCAGAAGTCATTCAGTCTTAGCAATTTGGTAATTTGTTATCTAAAAGACTTTGCACTGTAATTAGAACTTTTATGTCCCTACAAAAAGTTTTAAAATGTTTTAATGATCATGTTCTGCTCCTAATGCTTATCTCTGAATTCCATTGAGTTATTCCTCCTAGTACAGGAAAAAAAAATTGAAAAAGGACACAATAGGTAGAAAACTAGAAACCTAGTGTCTTCACTTGTACAGGGGGACTAGCACAGGTTGTAGGAAAAATAAAAGAGGAAAACTCTTTCCATCTTTCCTTTAGAGCTCCTTATTTTCTATTATCTTCCTATAACCAATTGCCTTAACTCCTGAAACACAAACTAATATAAAGACAAATACACCATTTTAGAGTAAAGAAAAAGTAGAGGAAGAGCTATGAAATGTAAGACTAATTTATAGCAGTGATATGTATCATTTAATATATAATTAATATGTACCCACACAACCGAGAATGTTTGCAGAATCCAGAAGTTGTTGTGGTTTATAATTACTGTTTCAAGAAACAGATGAGCATGTATTAAAGGTCTGGTGACTGATTAATTGAGATTTCTCACATACTGGGTAATAACCTGGCCACCAAGAAAGCAAAAAACATTCCTCTATCTCACTGTTTAATTTTTTTTTCCAGTTCTGTTCAAATATATAGTTTTTGCAATATGAAATTAAAATAGATTTCAAAGTCTTTAAAGACTTTTTGTCTTTTGATAAACTCTAATTAAAATGTACAGAATATGTAGCAAACATTTCCTCAGTGTTGAAGGTGTCAGTCTCTGCCCTCATTTTTTTACCCTGATATTGTCCAAACATAAGGTAGCAGCTGTTTAGGAAATCTGAGACTTTTCTGTTTTCCAATACACACATCATGTGCTGATATAACGACAAAATTATTTTTGATACCTCTCTGATGAAGACTTTTTTTTTCAGATATTTCCTAGATAAAATGATAAGGTTTAACAGTTTATGCTTAAATACATTATTTAATACTTTTATAATTTGTTCTTCTTACAGGAGGAATTTATTTTCTTCATCTTCTGTGGAAGGAAATCTGACTCGGTCTATTTTAAGTAGTAAAACTCCACTTTCAGTCCTGAAGTAGCACAAAAATTGCTTTAGTTTTTTTAACTTCTGACCACAAATTATATAGCTCTGTCTCCATGGTTTTAATTTTAACAATACAAAATCTCCTTACAAACTACTGGGAAGGGATGTTTCATTATTCTGGTTCCTTCAGTGTAAGGAAGAGCCTTTTTATTAGATGAAGCAAAATAATTGTCCATCTGATTTAGAGAAAATTCCCACCCTGTGAACAGGTCAGTGTTTCATATTCAAGAGAAGTCAAGGTGGAACCTATTAATGAACACAATGTCTCACAGCTGAGCCCGCCTGATGATGTTCTTCAGAAAGAGTCACCTCATGAAAAGAGAGATACTGTTCTTAAAAGGATCTTGAAATCTTGCTGTGACATTATTAAAATATCCTATTTTTACATGAGGGTCAAGCTGGAACAGCTCCAGAGGTAACTCTGTGGCAATCGTCTTACAATAAGCACAGTAGGATAGGAAACTCCTCTTTGACTTCAATCCCATTAGTCACCTTCCACATGAGGGAGGTCTGCCAAAGGGTCTGTAATAGATTGCTTTTAGCATTGTTTTCTATTACACCTGTCAATTAGCTTCTCAGACTTCAGATCACGAGGTCTCTTCTACTCATCTCAGATAAATAACTGGCATGGCTTTTTTTCTTTGTGCTTTAGACCTTGTTCCTTCTACTAAAGGCAGGGTCTTTGAAACAAATAAACAAACAAAAGGTTCCTGCCCAAAATAAGTATTAGGCAGCATAAAGTACATGCTTCAAGAGTTGTCATCGATGATAGTTTCATTATTTTTTGGCACCAAATGGTAAGGCTTTAAAACGTGAATTATTGCTTTTAAGTGTTCATAACCTTGAGCTTCAGGGTTCAGCAAAAGTGAAAACAAGGATATCACCAAAGTTATTATTAATGCTTTTTAATATCAAAATGCTAAAAAAGGCTTGAATTTATTAAAATCTGACCCAAATTTAAAGCTGTGGTTTTGGTAGAAATCTGATGTGATGCAATCAAGAAGAGGACTAACAGACCTAGTTTTGTGATAAAAATCCTCTCTTAATAATAGTGTACACACCTTAAATTGCCAAATAAGAATTACTGGTAGAATATTACATTTTTTAACACTGCCTGATGTCACAGATTTTTAGATTATTGCAATTCATTCTTATTTAACTTCTTCAATTAGATTCTGCTGTCTGAGGTGATGGTAAAATGCCAGTATTAGGATGTTATTCCATAGATTATCTTTGCCTATCACTCTTTATTTGTATTGTGTTGCCTTCAGTAAGCACTGTAACTATTACCAAGTGTATAGTGGCATTTTTATTTGCACCTTTATATCAAGACTGCCTATATGGTTTCTATTCCTGAAATAATTTTCTGCATGTTTCCATGTTTATCTAACCACACTAGCTGGAAGTGCCTCAGCAAAAGGCAAATCAAATGCCACCACTCTTCTGGTTTTGAAACACCTTCTATCTCCTTTATACCAGTTCCTTACTAGGCCCCTCAGTTCTTCTGAATCTACTCATTAGTTTCTCCTCTTCCATATTTGAGGTTGTCTTCTCTTTCTCTCTAGAGGTCACCACACCCTTATTCATGGCCTCTTTCCAGCCTTTTCAGACCCCTCTCCCATCTGCTCTGCTGTCACTTCCATCACATCAACTCAAATATTCTTACTCTGCAATTCTTACTTCCTTCCATGCTCAATCCTTAACTTTGTCCAGACTGACCACATTGCATATCTTGGTTCCTACCCTCCAATCCAAAACTTTTCTGGTCTGTTTTTCCTGCTTGTGGCTGATTTCTCCCTATTTTGCCTCAGCTTCTCTTAGGTGGTGGCTTCTGCCACATGCACTTCAATACTAGTGTTTTCTTTCTTCTGCTGTCCACTTCTACTTCTACACATACAAGGCTTCCATTCCAAAACAAGGATTAAAAATAAAAAGTTTCTGTCTCCTGTTGAAATCCTCCCACCTTAGTAGGACAAATTTTGTATGTGGGTTACAGATTGCCATCCCTTTTTTGGTTGGCCCTTCACAGAAAAAGTGAGAGGTAAGGAAAGAAGAGAGGTACCCTGATGTTATAATGTCTGCTTAAATTACTTTTAATGCAGTTGTAATGAGCTGCTACACCTTAAAAGAACAGTTAATGGAGAAGAAGGGAAGGTTGAAGAATAAACAATAGCTCTGTTTAATGGAAGAGTTCTACCTTCCTTTATCTAGCATTACAAGTCATGTATATATATACATATACAAGTATGCATACCTAATTAATCCAGTCAGAGTTCCTGGTATAAATACCATTTTAAGAATATATATATGAGAAATATTATAGTAACTACTTGTGAAGGTTGTTCCATAGGTGAAACCTGTTTCCTCAACAGGCTTCAACAGTATTGCCTTACTGTCTTCTCCCAGATCTCAGTGGCATTTTAAGTGTACAAGCAGGTTGCTTCCTGCTAAAGGTATTATGGAAGGAAAATTATGATAGTTGTATATATTGTGCAAATCATTTTTTATTGCAAATAATTAATTTTTATGCTGATCAAACTAGGAGGTTGTACCTGTCTGGTACAGGTGGGAAGAGTGGGAAGAATCTTCATATCTGTATACTATCATCTATGGGAAATTGCTGACTGAATGTGTTCTTATTATATTTTTCCAACTAGAAACTTCTGAATTTTTAGAAATATATCTTTTTGCTCACTAGTCCTTCTCACTTCCTGTAAAGTGGTGGCTTATTAATTCGTTAATCATGTGTTAACTCACGTGTGTCATGGTGTGTTTTCTTTTCTCTGCTGTCTTGATGTAGATATACACTACCAAAGATCCCTTGAAGACAGCAGGGTATTCTTCTGAACATTTGTATTATAGAGTTATTTTTTAAGAATTATTTAATGCATGCATGTGACTTGATATGTTTGCCCCAGTCATGTCACAGTAAAATAAAAGGGAAATATTTTTCTTGACTTGTTTTGATGATCTTTGATATAGTCTCCCTTGCCTTTCAAAGTCAGTTGATTTTTCTAATTTATAGATGCCTCTGATTTGAATGTCCAGAGCCTCAAATCAAAATTCTACTGGATTCATTAGAGTAATTTTTCAGCAGAAATATTTCTCACTGGTCCATGTATGGTTTGTTGTGAAGCTGGAGAGAAGTTTTTTCTTCCTATTCTCCCTTTCCTCAATAATAAGTTGCTATTTTTCCTTTGCTGTAGATAGTTAGCTCCATAGACAGTTAGAAAGCATGCAAGCAAGAGTGTTTTGTGGCCTTGAAATCTGCTTCCCCTGTAGGATTTTTAAAATCAAGTATCATTTATATTTGGAGGACAATGCTACTAGCTAATGGATTTCTTGTTAGACATTAGTTGGAAATATTCATCTTAAAGTATTCTTTTATTTTATTGTCTGCCAGTTATTTGTTAACACTCTTCTAATCCCAGAGTGGAAGAGTCTTCTGTTCAAAGGAATAGTCTGATCTTTTTTTTCCCAGCCTCTTTGTTATCCTGCCATCTTTATAGGCCCTCATCAGTGGTAGGACTTAACCTTTTTATACTGAATGACTGATACAGATAATGACAGAGCAGGCTATGAGGGACTTAAAAAATGAAGACAAGAGCTTATGTTTTCAAAAGAAAATGAAGGGGAATCAGTGGAGAGATGACAAAGACAAAGCAAAGGGCTTACGGAAATGATCTCTTCAGCAATGTTTTCTGGAGGAATATTGATTGTGCAAGATTGCATTTGTCAAGGCCAAAGGAAAGGGTTACAGCTACTGATATATGATGAAACTTTAGAAAAGCAATTCATCTGCAAAGGCAAGATAGGAAGGTTGTATCTTAGACATTCAGTAAAGAACTATCTTCAAGTCTTCCATAGAAAATGAGAATTCAGAGTCAAAATTATCACCCATGACTCTGTGACAGGCACAGTGTTGTCCACAGAAAGAGGGTAATGGAAAGGCTTTGACGAAAGAGCAGTATTAGAAGAGTTTTGAGTTAGTAAGAGGTTATGGTCTGAGACTTGAAAGGGAGACCTGAAATGTAATGCAGAGTACTAATGTGCAGCACCAAATGTTGGTATATCTGGGTTCTAATTGTTTGGTTTCCAGCTCTGCAACAGGCCTCCTCTGGGCTCTTCAATAAGGCATTCAAGCTTCCTGTGTCTTTGTTTCTCCATCTGCCAATGAATGCTAAAAATCTAGTTCACAGGTGCATTGTGTGGCTCAGTTAATTAATATTTTGAGGGTTTTTTGCAGTCATCAGATGGCACAGCTATAGGAATGCTAAACCCATTAGTTAGCAGCCTCAAATAAAACCAAGAAACACAAAAATGTCCTCTAAATGATCTCTAAAGCTGTATATATTTAGTATATATTACTTTGTGATATATACCAAAGTACAGTTTTGTAGCATCACAACCTGGGCCCAGAATAAAAAAAAAAAAAACAAACCACAAACCAAAAAAACAACTGTCCCAAAAGTCAGAAAGTAGGATTAACAAAAGCACATGAAGAGGTCAGACACTTTTAAAAATTTTAAAGATAGTGGCAGCTAGCCAATGCCTTGTTAGGCATTTTTGTAAATCCTGTGGCATGCCTAGCTGCCTCTTCAGATGTCTCAGTGCATTTGCAAACCTGGCCCACACATCCTGAACCACCAACTGTGAGGCCATTAGCATGTCCTCCTTATCTGTTTGCAAGCTCATCTGACTCTGTTCTCAGCCCTGTGGGGTTCCTTGTCAGGAGGGCTCCTAACAAGTGATGGTGGTTAAAGAGACCTTTGAAATGGACTTGAAATAAATCTGTTTTAGCAAGAGGAGAAATTATTATAGAGGTAAGGGGGGAAGCTAAGAGGAAAGAGGAAGAAGAATAGAGTGTCCTATTCAGTCAGATTTTTGACATCCCCTCTTCCTAATAGCAACCTGACTGGTCCTTCCTCTTAAATAACAGTTCTCCAAGTTCTCTTCATTCAGGTAATCTGAGTCAGAAGCTTCAGCAACCTGTAGCCATGGGCTGGGTTTGCTCAGCCCCTGAGCACTGGGTGCTCTGGATACAGCTCCTGACACTGCCATTTCTGTGAGAGGCTGTTCCACTGACAGCTGGAAGCGGCCCTGGGCAGAGTACCAGTGTCTCTGAGCTCCATGCATGATGGTGGGCAGGGCAGGTTGTGGTTTAACAGGTATTTGGAGAGCTGGAGAGCTGAGCCAACTTTGCAGATGAAAGTTGTGTCCCACCTCCCACTGAATTTTACAGCTTCCACGTGGTTTCAGCACATTCAGGGGCTAATGCTAGGAATGAGGCATAAACTGTGTGTTTGAAGTATATTGGATTCTTTAGCATTGGGTATTAAAAAAATACAACAAAAGTAAAAAAAACCAAAGTGCATCTGACTCTTAGTTTATTATCACCATGATGATGACAGAAAATACTACAGTAAAGAGAATGCTTTTAAAAAATGTCTGGAAAAATTAGGACATACAAAAGGCTAGACAGAACATGGTATCTTTCAGCTGAAGGACTGCTGCATCTTTCAGCTGAAGGACACTACTGGCTGCATCAGGAATTACACGCAACTAATAATTTGGAATATAAAATGAAAGTTGATAAGATGCAAAAATGTGTAAATAGGATTTAAAGTAGATAACTTTCTAGCGAAATGAAGGAGAATAAAAAAAAATTCAGATAGGCACAAGTCACATGAGTCCTTCTCACATTCTGAATTGAATGATTTATTATAAATTTTAAATATTTTAGGTGTTGATAGAATGTCCCTCCCCACCAATCATTCTAAAGGTTTTATTGGGAAGTGAATGGATACATATAAATTTATTTTAACCCTGAGTTGCTATGACTTTCATGCACTCTTATCTTTCATACCATCTTTGATTTGATTGATTTCTTCTAGCATCTTTCTCCCAATTCTAAATCCAAATCTAAATTATTTTCAGTAATTTATAGGACAATATAATTATGAAAATATTTTTTAATATTGATGTTGTGTATTAGTGCTTGTGGCTGTTTAACAAATCAGTTTGTTTTATTTGGATTTACTGTTGTGTATACAGTTTTGTAAGGAGTAAATTTTCTGGGTTTTGTTAGCTGCTTCTAACCTGTATTTCATGTATGCTCCCATATGACTTAGCTCAGCATCAGACGATAAAAGAACAAAACAATATTTTCTTAATTCATTACTAAGGTAATTAATATTTCATTCCTTTGGCAACAAAATATTTGGAGGAGGCAGAGCTGGAGTAGGGTGAAACTAGTGATTTTGGTACCAGAGGATAAAAAGATGGCAGAACGAGGGTTTTGTAAGCAGGAGAGCAAAGCCAGGGAAGGCAGAGCAGAGCAAGGCTGCAGCAGGACTGCTGGTCTATAAATCACAGCAAGGCTTTGCACTGAGGTGTGCTGGCTGGCTGGCTCAGAGGGAGCAAGCAGCCCCAGCAGCTGAGGCAGCGGGGTTGCCTGGGAGGATAAACTCATGGGCAGTAGCCTGAGGAATGATTCACATCCAGGGAGTGGGTTACAAGGAGAGGCCTGTAATCTGGCAGATTGATACGGCACCCATTAATTAAATGCTTTCTGTAACTGGAAGGCAGATTCCTTTCTTTCTTTCTTTCTTTCTGTTGTCACCCACGCAATCTAATCCTTCCCAGAATTCAAGTACAATTGATGGAAGTTGGGGTTTCAATTCCCCCCACCCCCTTGTTTAATCTGTCTGAGATTTAATGTTTTCTCTAACTCTTCTTTACAGACCTTGTCAGTGTCCACAAGACTGGGCGCATTGTTCCAGAAAATGAATGTAGGATTATAAAATAATGTTCTCTGTTTAACACATTTCCCATACTTGCCAGCAAACTAAACAAAACTTTGTGGTGCAGGAGACGTGCTGGAATTTCTATGGTATCAGCTTCCATCGCAGATACAAGCCACTAGAAACAACACGGGACACTCTGGATCAGTGTCCTGGCACCTCGTTTTAGCTGATGAAACAAAAGTAAAATTCACAGTTTCAAGGTAAACTATCACTGCCAGACCTACCTGAAGTTCACAAGAGTAATTAAGTTCTAAACCCAGAAGAATAGTTAAAATATGCAAAACATCTACTGATCTTGAGCATCTGGTGACTTGTCAGTAACCACAGACACAAAGCCAGCCTGCTTTAACATACTGCTAATTTGCAGTCTTTGATTAGATAGAATTTATTTGGTATGTATCCACAAAACTAAAGGGATCAGCCCTGCCATTCATTATATTTCTTTTAATAAATGACCTCAGTTTTGTATCCCAGCAGGGAGGTTCGCAACAGTGAATGTTCCTGTCAATTGCAAATTGATCTTTTCCACGGGATGTTCCAAAAGATTAAGCAGTTCCCTTTAGGCATGAGAATCAGGTCACCTCCATCCTGTAAGCAGCACGTGTGATTTTATTTAAAAGGATATTTTAGATCTGTAACTTCAGCCACGTCTCTGAGACTGGTGAATTTTACCTCTCCACTAATTTTGAAACAAATATCTAACTCTCAAACTAGACAGATACATAAAAAAATAAATAAATAGTCTCAGTGGAATATAGGTAGATAACGACTATACTCACATCAGGTTGATAAGCACCTTTCTCTATAGAGGTTTCATATTTTCTTAATCTTTTTGCACAAATAATTTTTCTCAGCTTCAAAATCTACCATGAAACAACTATCTTTTCTTTTTAAATAACATATATAATTTCTGTTTTGAATTACTAGAACCAAAGGGCCAGTTCATGCCCTGTTAAGTTCCATCAATGGAAGCAGAATACAACTCGGAATGTCAGCCAAAATGTCTTTCTGTCAAATTACTGTTTTCAATTCTGAATAAAAAATACAGTAAAAAACCATCACCAAACTCCACAAATCATCCTGGAAAAACAAACAAACAAAACAAACCAAAAACCCCAAACAAACAAAAAAACCAGCAAAAAACCCTCCCACAAAACCTACCAAAAAACCCCAACCAACCAACCAAAACAAAACAAAACCCGATTGCATTACATTTTGAACTTGGATAAAGTTCACAGAAAGGCAGCTCAGGCTCGCAAGATCTCAGAGTAATTTTAGGTCAGTTTAAGGTATTTTGGTCATGTTACACTGCAATACTTGAAAATGTCTGGCTTTAGCGAGACATCCAGAAGAGATCTCTCTTTTCAGCTGAGCTACTTTTTGAGTGCAGTACATTCACTCTGCACAGATTGAAATTCTGGGTGCTGAGAATGGTTGCAGTGCAGCAAGAAACCACTGAGCATTGCAAACTCAAAAGTCAGTGCATCAGGCTCTTTATCAGAGGGTCCTGAGTGCAATTCCTGTACAGGTACATGGAGGAAGCACCAGTGGTCATCATAATTGCAATTCTTTCTGCAAATGTCCATGCAACCTTGATTTCTGTATCCCACTCTCTTTGCATGATGTTTGTGTAGTCTATTACTTAACACTTTAAACTCTGCCAATGATCATGCCATACTGCTGGATTTGCCTTTGAGATGTGCAGTTTGAAAGGTAGGATTTAGTCCTACAGCATCTTAGCTGTAAAGCAGAATTTAAAGCATTGACGTAGCCACTGTTCCAGTCTTCTCTAAATTCACTTTATTTTTTTAGTTCAGTACTGATAGATAAGTTGCATATTAAATCAAGTGAAATCTAGAGTTTGTTTCCTCTTATGGAGGAACTAATTTTCTTAAGCCCTTCCATTTCTAAATGGTATAGTCCTTGAACACTTAATTTGAAGCAGATGTATTAATTCTTTCTATGGCAGTCCTCTGTGCTGCAATTACAACATTAGCATTGAACTTTTCAGACTGGATAACAGATTCTAATTTTATCCCATCTGGTTTATTGTGAGGATTTTTTTCATGCCTGGAGGTGGCTTTTCCTTAATCATTGCTTCTGTACAAGATTCTAAGTAGGAGCTTAAAAGGCTTGCTTTGCTGCAAAGACCAACTGCTGGTTGCTTCTGCACCAGGACAATGTATCAGCAGTTCTCTGGATAAATTGCCTAGAAGGCAATCATTTGGAAGCTCTTGCCAAGCTAGAGAGGTTATTAGCTTTTGATCTCTTTTTCTTAAATAATATCTCCGCAAACTTGCCCTAGCATATTGGAATTAGATCTTTACTAGGTTATGCTCTTGAGAGGGAAGATACAGACAGCTCCTTTGTTCACTTACTAAAATAAAATAAACAAAAAAATTTGTTCAAAATTAAGGCCACAGACAAATACGTGAACATCCCATTGCAGGCAGTAGGGGGTGTGTGCACATGTGAAATATTTGTGGGTCCAGATGCCAAGTGGAAATGTACAGCAAATAAGGGAATAGTTAAAAAAAATACAATTTTCTTCTCTTCAGTAATTTAAAAAAATTCTTTAGAAATATATTTTATCTTTACAACTTCTGTTGACAATAGCATGGCTGGTGGTACAATAATTTCAAAGGTAATGAAGTGGCTTAGCTCAGGTTTAGGCTCATAATGCAAATAAAAGGCTGGAATTTCATTAAATTCATTATTTCTTTGAAAGATGACTTCTTCTAAATGTTTTATATCTCACCAATGTCCACTCTGAAATTATAGTTTCTGGGCACTACTGTACCATATTCAGTTCTCCTTGTGAACTTGCAAGGTCTATGATCTTTGTAGGATGCTGACCATCCACTAAATTAGATTGTATCTCTCAATCTAGGGATTGTATCTTTCAATCAAACCAGGGAATGAGGTCTGGTCTGTAGTTGCATATATAGCCTTCATCTACAGATAGATGTCATCTTTAAGAATCTTTTTTGGAAAGTGGGTCATCATAGGCTTTGAATATAGGAAGCTCATTCTTCCTGGCTGAGTGGAAAGATAAGAAAATGGGAATAATTTCCAGCTGGTTTTGTAAGTATTAACAAATAACTTTATGGATAGCCATTCAAGGAATGCTATCTTAATTTTTGTCTCAGCCTGACCTTACTTTTGATGGAGATACCCCGTGGCTTTATTAGCTTTTAGGTAGTGATTACAATGTAAAAAACACATGCTTGTTATAAGAAGACATATGTGGTTGTGAATTTTTTTAAACATGGGTTTAGTGTTTCTATTCTGTCCTTACCATAAGATATATTATAGCATAATTCCTTTATAATGGTATTTAACCAATTTGGACATCAGTAGTTAAAGTGTCTTCTATAGCTGTAAGTAAACATAGTTAAGGTTACAATGATTGTGGATTTTGTATGTATTTCACATTCTGCTTGCCACACTGAAAAACAGTCAGAGAAATTAAGAATATATCCAGAACCTGTCTTTAAGATAAGGGACAGTAGGTCACTGCTTGATCCAGACTTTATGACTCAGTCAAAGAAAACTTCTGTCCATCAAGACAGTATTTAATATTTTTAAGAGACTTTTCCATTTCAGATAACTGGTACTGTAAAAATATTTTAGATTGTTATACAGCAGTTATATGCTCTCTGGGAGTTTGAAATAAACTACAGAAGTTATTGCAGTTTGTTCTTTATATTTTTTGTGGATTCTTAAATTCTTCGAGTTTCTCTGCAGTTCTCCCAAGTTGAACTGTAGCTATCAAAACAATACTGTAATATTCCTTACCTGTTGGACAGAACCCCATCCTAACTGTAATAACTCCACTGGCTCCTGTGGTTTTGCTGTATGTATCTGTTTGCCCTGAATATGAAGTTCTTAGTAAAAAGCTTTGATCACCTTTTTTTTTTTTTTTTTTTTTTTGTGTGTGTGTGTGTGACAAGGGTGTGTCTCGATGCAAATGTTGTAATTTCTGCTTATATGTTTCCCTTGTTTTATTTTTTCGATTAGTTCCAACTACTCATAGTAATTCTTTGTATGAGTTTTATGATGCCTAAGCTCCTGCAGACAGCTATTAACTTTCCCCCTTCTGCTGTGTTGTTCAGGCTTTGGCACATTAAATCTTGTTCAGAAATTATTGACAGCTTTCTATTTTTTTCTTTTTGTTTGGAACCAAGGTGCTAAAAATGTAACATATGCCCCATTTTTGCCACATCACACTGCCAGCATGCTTATTCTACAGATATAACACAGCTATTTTACCACCTCTAGTTTATGTGAAATTATTCTCTGCATCCTATCATCTATAACACTGCATTTAAGATTATCCTTCATTTAATCCTCACATGCATGCTTCTGAAAATTCAATTTTAGCTTTCTTTCAATGATACATTTATAGTCACCATCTTGTCATGCTTTGCTGCTAATTCTGATGTTGCAATTTAATATAATTCTGAAAAGATTAAATTATTTAGTACATCTAATATCCATCAATGCATGAAATCAACAACTAATCTTTAGGACCCTGAAGATATCTATCCTCCAGATCAATCAATAAGTTGCCACTTATTAATAAGCCAGATTTCTGTTCTTGTGACAATGCTTTAATGTAAGCTAATATTGAAAAAAAGTTCAAAATATATTTTTTGCAGCATCATATCAAATGTTTAGTGAAGTCCAAAAATTACTGTCTTCACTTTGTTGCTAATTATTTTACTGTCTCTTTACAGTCTTTTCCTCTTCCAAGTTTGCATCTGATACAGAGTATCTTCTGCATAGATAATGAGCATTATTTCTTTAATGAAATATTTCAATTTTGAGAACAGGTGGTCAAGTATGTATTCTACTGACACAAGGAAAAACTGTCTTGATGAGAAAATAAGCCTGTTGTATCTAAAATACAATTCCTGCCATATCAGATTGAATGGAAAATGTTCTGAGTATGTCACTTTAACAGTGACTCTATACCCAAATTATATCATGTCCACAGATTTTCTGTTTTGAGGTATTCTTTTTTTTTTTTTGGTGGTGTTTTTTTTTTATTATTATTTGTTTGGTTTTGGGTTTTGTTTTGTTTTTCTGATTGAGTGGTTAGCTGTAAGTCCAGTTTCTAAACAGCATCTGGCACTTTTTCTGCAGCTATAAAGTATTTAAAAATAAGGTGAACCACTTTTGGCAAGCCTGTTACTTGAAACCAAAAGGGATTTCCAGAGTCTTTATTATCTGTCTGCCAATGCAGCACAGCTAGTAATACGAGACTGTTTCCTGTGTTAATATCAAGCAGTCAGAGAGAAACAGATGACCCGCATCACCTGGTACAGCATCCTGCCCTGACTTTGGCCTGACAGGTAGTGCAGATTTTCTGATTAAACAAAATTCTAAGCAATTACGGCCAAGATGGAGCAAGACACCTCATCATGTTGTCATATTTTCCACAACGGATCAAAGCATGATGGATTGTATATGGGCTAGGAAATAAACTTCAGAAAGAATCTAGCTGCCCTGAAAGCCGAAATGCATAAGGTCAGTAATTTGCTGGCACACTGCTATTCAAAAAGTGAAAATGGGAGTTAATTTGATTTTAATAGCATTAATTTCAATTCTATTTAAAAAGCCCAAGCCCTTTGATTATTTACTGTTGTGAAGATATTTGGGGTATATGCTAGTGATGAAGGTACCAAAATGATACATCAGGAAAGCAGAGAAAGCATTAGGTGCTTGCTGCAGCCACCAGCAGGTGCTTAGTGACAAGAGACTGGGTAAGGAAGGTTCACCTTTCAGGCAAAAAATATCTCGGTGTGTATCTAAAACTCTATGTTCAGCATTAACAGGGTGTTGCCTACTGAGAAAAGGTCTTAGATGTAACAGCACAGCAAGAAGAAGGTTTGATTTAATAAATTGTTTATTTCTGTTTGCAAAAAGCACAGGCCTGATGCTCAGTTGGAGTAGGCTGGCAAGGCTCCATTGAACCAGAGTTGCCAGCTTTAGGGATTTATCAATACTCTCAATACTTTTGTGTCTTTATAAGACATTCTAGTGGTTTTTTTGTGCTATTCTAGCTTTTACCTTGCGGTTCTTGCAGTTTCGCCTGTCTCAGAACAGGTTGCCATGTGCTTTTTATCTCTGATGGGAAAGTGAGGCTACCTCTCACAAAGATGGCAATTCTAAGGCTTAAATATAGTTATCTGTCTCCTCTGTGACTCTTTCAGAGTCCCTGAACTGAGATAACTGCAACACTGGCACAGAAAGGAGGCAGTGCATATGACACTTGCAAGGGGATGACAGGATTTCAAATTCATCAGATACATAGCTGGCCTGAAGCTGAAAAGAAATGGTCCAGGGACAACTAGCCTGATGTATATCACATCCTTTATTGTTTCCTCCATGTTATACCTATGGAAAGCTTTGGGCATAGGTAGTGCCCTTGGAAACTGTTATCTACCACTGTGCTACAGACTTTTATCTGTTGGCTGATAGGAATATGGTAAATTAGTTTTTAAGCCTTGCATGTAAAATACAATTTGAGGTTCTTAAGATTCAGTCTTAAAGTCAATAGAGAAAAGGGAAAAAATAATTTTAAGTCAGTACATTGAAGATTCTTTATTTTCCTAATATACTCTCAGGTACTCTATAAAGGCATTGAAAGCGCTGGCTAGGGGCTTAGGGCATACATTAATTTCTCTTCTGTGTCTTTTCTAATGTCCCCCTCTAGAGGAAAAAACTTCAGCAGTGAAGTCTTTATGCCACTTTACTGTAGACTAGACAAGAGATTCTGAGGTTTATTAACCCCTTGAGTAACCTAATGACATAACGTATGTACTGCAAAAATGGACGTTTTAAAAAAGAAATAGTTGTGGGTTTCCTCTGAGAAACACTGTCACTATCACACTCACATGGAAAGGTTCAAGATCATGATAACCGTAAAAAAAAATTCCTCATGGGAATAGCATTCAGCAGTTTATGTAGTGACACTTTTTATTTATAGTGATATACAGTGGAAAAGTGAATATATAGCAACTATGATGTTACTTCATATGGGTGCACATATATCAGAGGGGAACAAAAAGAGGAGACAGCACAAGCTGCCATCTAGATCACTATCATAAGGACTACTGATGTGAGAAAATACAAGGCAGTGTGAGTAATGAATGAATACACAAGTGCATTTGTGTGTGTTATAGTTATATGAATGCTTTGTTTTGTATATGTTCTGTAAAAAGAGACAGAAAGGCAAGAGGAGAAAAGGCAAAAAAGGTACATGGAAAATCAGACTTATGCCAATGTGCCTATATTTTTAGAAAAGCTTGTAATGCAATACTTGACTTTGCATTCTTCAGAATTCATATGAACAAAGAAAAAGGCCATTTTTTTTAAACCACCATTATAACAAGAGAAACATAAGTGCTGGAATCAAAATCTAACAGAATTCAAAACCTGGTATTTCTGTCGTCCTCCCTGGTACCACCCTCCATGCATTTCTCCATGACTGGTACATGGGCCTGTTCACCTTCCACACCTCTCCTGCCTCCAAGCGACCCAAATCCTGTAGAGGCCATTAAAAATATCAGCCTCCATGCCTAATAAACATTTTCTAAGTTCTTAAATGTCAGCTCTGGTCTCATCCTAGTACAATTTATAGCAGCCTGCCTTCTGTTCAAACAGATCATCTGTTCAGAAACAGGTTTTGAAGTGACTTCCAGTCCAGATTGAAGACAGAAATCCTGCTCCAGTGGCCTTTGAGAAGGCTGTTTCCTGTGCTAAAATAACTCTTTAATACAAAACAGTATAGGAAAATTAAGACACTTACAATTCTCTCCACCAGAGCCAACATGCAAAGAATACATAGTAGACTTTTAGTGTGTCTGTGTGTCTGCATGTAAAGCAAACTTACACATGCTTTATCGTAGAATCATGGAATGGTCAGGGTTGGAAGGGACCTTAAAGATCATCCAGTTCCAACACCCCTACATGGACAGGGACACCTTCCACTAGATCAGGTTTCTCAAGGCCCCATCCAACCTGGCCTTGAACACTTACAGGGAGGGAACACTTCTAAATTTTTATAAAACATCTAAATATATGCCTGTAACATATCATATATATATATATATATATATATACATTTATCTTGCTTTTGAGTTATAAATGCTCAAGTTAAAAAACTCATAGCTAACATGATTTGAAACAATTCTGAGATTAAGTTCTTCATTTGATTGTGTGAGCTGAAAAAAAATGCTGCCTGGGAAGACAGAGAACCCCTGTCGTACAGTAGTGAAATTGGTCCTTTTTGTAAGTGATTTTGGAATGGGGGAAGGTGGATTACATCTGTTTTACAGGTACCATATTTTGTCCTGTTCAAAAACCTTGAACACCTTTTAAGTTTTATTTTGTTTAACACTGGGAATGTACCTGTTGGGGAAGATCTTCAACTTACTAAAGAACTTTCATGAACTATAGACTTTTGATATTCTATTGTAAGATTATCTTAGAGGGCTATCTGGTAGAACTTTATTCAGTGAATGTTGTAGCTCACGTTTTTATGCTTGAGATAAAAAAAGTCTTATATAATTTCTACAAGTGTTTGAGTCAATTTTTTTTCCTATTTTAGAGAGTCATCTGGGAGATGCATGCAGCTTATTCAAGTCTTTGAAATTATTCACAGAATTCATTTATTACTTCTTTTGCAGAGGGTTACAAGAAATCTCCCCCTTTTCTTATTTTGATTGCTTCTTTTTCTTTATTATTTTTCCCTTGTTGCACAGTTTTTGAACTACTACAAAATAGAAAGCTATTTTTATCACAAAAGAATATGCATAAAAATATAAACCATATTTCAATTTATTTATTCTTTTCTGGGATAAAGTCCAATTACAATCTTTAAAGTATACCCTAGCTGATATTATTCTTCTACAGAAGTTTCAAGATATGTTTTATGATAGAGACTCATTTGAATGCAGTATCTTGGCTTTTTGCTGATTTAAATGTTCTATAAAATAGATCCACTGTTGTCAGTCACTGCTGTGTAGTTACCATATATATTTGTGTTCAAGCTGTCTTTCCCATTTATAATCATCTTATCTGTGCACTGCGTAATTACATTTTCATGAAACCAAACTCTTTCCAGATCGTATATATTTGTTTTTAGTTCATCCTCTCTGTTTTTTAATCATTTGCTATATGTACACTAAACTTGAATCTAGTTAAGTACTTAGCCAGGAGACTAGCTTTCAGCACTTTTAGCTGAGATATTTTGGTGGGACAGTTAACTGGAATATTTTACTGGGTCCAGACCAAACCAAACACTGTGAAAACCCTGAGGCAAACACAAGTGCGGTTCAATACTTGTAACACTGAAAATCCACCGACCTTAAGTTTCTGTTGTTTTTTTATTCTATAAAACTCTCCAGGTGGTAGAGAGAGGTTAAAAGTTAAATTTGCTTTGCCAATCCTCCAAATCATTTGGTGCCAACTAATGATGGAGACAGGTTGTCACCCATGCCTTATTTTGGTCTCACTTCCACCATCCTCATTTTCTGCTGAAGATCTGTGTGAGGATGACAGCTCCATCATCCACTTTTTTTGCTCTTTGCTGGTCTGCAGGTCCAAAGGGGTCCTTCTCCCTGGTGCGGTTCAGTAAGGGCTGTAGATCTATCTACACCAGTCTATCATCACTGTTATGTGTATATAGGAATTGTCCATGATGAAAATGAGTGTTGTGTTAAAACATCACAAATTGAGGCAGTACTGTATTATATGCAGCTGTCCTTCAGCTCCTCCTCTGCAGCGCAACTGTGATGCATTAGCAGTAAACTGAAGGGGTTCCCTAGGTTGGAAGTGGTTTTCAATTATTTAACAATATAAGCTTATTAAGTGATCTGCCTGTTGGCTTCATATTGCTTTGTATTTTTCTTCCACCCTCACAGAATTCCTTTCATCCTTGCTTGCCAGATGCACAGCACAGTCTCTGAAGCACAGTAAGGATGACTCATAGTAGTCACTCTGTATCTCTCCCCTTGTTTCCTGCCCAAATAACAGACCAAACTGAAGCTTTCATTGTGTCTCTTCAAAATTTTTAAGCCATTGTTCTTAATTCACTATTAGCACAGTTGCTACATTTATGGTTCAGGTTTTTCTGTAAGTATAAAATGATTTTTCTCAACTTTATTAAATCTGCAGAAATTCATATGCATATCTTAAAAGGCTCATTACTGGGACCAGAGTTTTAGAACAATCCTTAACTAAAAATATTGGCCTTCTTAATGACATCTCTGTTTGAAATAACAATTTCAAAATAAAACTGTTTTCTTGATCCATAAAGAGTTCCAGTAGCAGTAGTAGTAGTAGTAGTAGCTGTTGTGTTTCTGGAATTAAAGATGTAAACAAACCTAAATAGAATATGCAGTATCTGCAACAGTCTCTCTTGTTAATGGCTGTAGTTGCAAATTATTTTTGTAGGGTTGCTAGTGTTATGTGATAGGTTTTTTTAGGAATGTGAAAACATTATGGAAAGTTCTGCGGAATGGATGAGAATTCCTTTATTTCTAGGAAAAAACAGAAGTGATTTAACCTTCCAGAAATACAAGAAGAAATGGATAAGGCAAAAGAGAAGAGGGGCAGGTTGGTCTATTAATCTTTATTTTGTTGCTTAGCCCGATAGATTGTATTAGTGTTTCAGTCAGTTAGTTGCAACTAATAAGAGAAAAGAAAGACTATTAAAACAAAAACAAAAAAAACCCCTCTACAGTGCTTTGTTTTGTGGTGAACTGTCAGTTTGTACTTGACACTACCTAAGCTGACAGCTGACAATTCATTTTTAGCTCTTTGCTTTACCATTACAAAGCTGGCTGGAAATGTTCTAGCTATTGTTCCTTGCCAATAGGTGTAATTTAAAGTTGGTTTTCTTAAGTAGTTTGTTACTGAAATGCAAGGTAGTTTTACTATTTTTTTTTTGCTAGGCAAAGAGCCTTCTTTATCTATGTGCAAAGGGTCATTTTTTGTTCATCTCTGTCAAGAACTTTTTCACTCCTCTTCCTTCATCCCTACCTGAACCTTTCTGTAATAATACTGAAAAAGTGTTTAGCTTCTGCTCCTTCATATTGTCTTGGGGTCCTGTGAAGTGGGCTCATAAAAGGCACAGCCACTGTTCTTTCTCTATTGTTTTCCTCTCTGCTTCTTCCCTCCCCCATCCCAAGTAATACTTTTAAGTCAAACAGAAAGTTTCTCTGAGCTTGTGAGCCTGGGTCAATTATGGTGTTAAACAAGTTTGCTAATATTAATATCCAGTGAGTTGAGAGCATTCTTTGAATGCTCAGGATTCACTGTTAAAAAGCAGAAATAATCCCAGGTGACTAGGTGGGATTAGTCACAGCAGTTACAAACAGTGCTAGGAATTAGCAAAGGTGAAGTATTTGAAAGCATTCAATCAGTTCCTCTGTACATATTGAAGCCCTGCATAAACTTATTATTAATGTCAAACATATCTAGAAAATGGAGATCTGCATGTTTGCGATTTCCCAGAAAGCAGCAAAAAGATCACAGAAAAAAACCCACAATGTTTTATGCAAATAAGCAATATACCCAAAATTGAAAGGGTAAAAACAAAGACAAAAGAATCAGAATTAGATTCTGGGTAAGATTACACATTGCTTCTTGTTCTACATGTCTTTTTGGATGAGCTTTGGTTATTCATTTCCAAAAGCAGAGTATTCAGTTTGTTGTCTGTAGTATTATACATTTTAATTAAATATGAATGATGATATTTATGAAAATCACAGAAACAGTCATACAGATAGAAGTAAATTCACTTATACCCTCTCAAAAATTAAACTACTCTCAGGTCGCAGTGGTGCCAATAATACTTTATCATAAGATATTTTGAATAATTCATAAGTGTAAGAATAACATTGACATTTACATAATCTAGCCTAAAAGATTAGGATCTAATAGGAAACTTCATAATATGCACTAGCTGTATGAAACAGGGTAGACTTGAAGACCATGTCCAGGGACATGGGAATCCCCTCTTGAGACATTCTGATACTGGGTGCATGACCTCTGCGTGCAGATGCAAGGTAATTATTGCTGAGTCATAGAAGCAGATGCAGTTGTTAACCCCAGTTAATTTATAAAAAGGAACTGGTGGCTTTTGTGATAGAAACAAGGTTTTTGAGGTAATGTGTGTATAAGGACAACTATGAGGGAATCCAAGTCTGGGGAAGGAACTGAAGGTTTCCATTTGATGGTTATAATGGCTGCCCAAGGATTTAACTGTGACCTTCAGGTGATGTGGTATAAACCTGCTAGCTAGTGCTTATTATGGCCTGGGAAGAAAACTTCATGTTCATTTCCAACAAACTGGAATATATGATTAGTTTGAGATCTTCCTTCTACTGCCCAGAAGCTCCAAGGAAAAAGGTAAGTATAAAATGTACTGAATGTCTACGTACTTTGATGTATTCACTCACTTTAGTATTTCTGTAATTATGGAAGATGAAGAGTTTCACTGAATGTGAACAGAGTATCTTAGGTTTTTCTGGTAGCTTCTGAGACTGAAATATCTTAAAATGTATCTTTTGAAAAAAGTTACCCAGTGAATAAGTTGCTTAGTTGCATTATGTTTTAGTAGACTACTTTTTTCCCCCATTTTGCTACTTCAAAGTTGTGAAGGATGTGTTTCTGACTACCTCTGTCTTTATCACTGTGATCTTGCCTGACAGGTCACATAGTGTATCCTTGTCTGCATATCTAAAGTGCTGTATGATTTGTTTTCATTTATGTGTCTTCTGTTGTTAATTAAACTAAAAATAACACCTCAGGTTCACAACAGCTTTGCTATTTTAATATCCAACTTCTATTCTGCTCTATCCCTAGTCAGAACAACTGAATGCCCTAAAGAAAAATAAACAATCGCAGCCTATGTGGGGCTGATTTTTATTTTAAAACTGTCAGAGCACAGAATACTGTCTGTGCTGTTATAATAATCTATGCAGAAGGAGGCAGATCTTGGCTCCAGGGAAGGCCGACCTATTTAACAGAAAGACTGGTGAACCCAAGGAAGCCATTTTTTAAGCAGATTGAGGTCGCTGTGATCTGCAGGGATATAAGTGTTAGAATGAGTAAGTTATTGCTGTACCCATGACGGTTTCCTCCTGATTGTTTTGTTTTAATTCCAGCAAAAACCATGGAAAATCCTCCAACAGTGTCTGTTGCTGACCTGCTGGGTTTACAGCCCCAGGCAGCTAAACACTTCAAGCTACTTGTTTTAAAATATATCACTGACAGCTTGGATGCTAGGAGAAAACTTAAAAGTTGTGAAGCTTGAGAGATGAGAGTAGCAAGGATGAAAGACTAATTAGAATTTTTCTCTTTATTTCTCCACTTACAGTAATAGAGTAATTGCAACCTAGCCAAATCTATGCATTGAAAATAACTCGTCTCTACAGCAGACAGCTGCTGTCTTCATGCTCCTATGGTGGTACCATTTGTGTTACACATGTCCACTCATGGTATTCTTGCACTCCACTAAATTTGCCTTGAATATTCCTGAATATGTAGTTCTTCCATTATACCTGCTCTAGTATATATTTTATTTTCTATAAAACACATCAGATCAAGCAACATCTTGAAACTGTGCATTATTTTTTCTTTCTACTTAAGAGATACAGCATTAATGAAGTAACTTAGGACCCATAATAGTAAACTTTCTTCACTTTCTGTTCAATTTTAAAAAAATTAATTACTAATTGATTCTGTCAATTAGTGAAAACCTACATAAATTATATGAAAGAACAACTGAAGTCATGGCTATTTTTTGAAAGACTTTTACTACTGTATAAAACTTCTCTTTAAAAATTTGCTGTGTTTAAATCAGTCATACAGCTTTTTTTTTTTTTTTTTTTTTTCATTAAATGCATTAAATTATTTAAATGGACTCATATTTAAAACCAGAAAAAGGCTTGCCCACTTTCTTTTCTGGAGTGCCAGGCAATAGTAGTGGTCATAAGACAGTGTTATGTGAATGACACAAAACATGCAGAATACTGTAGTGCTGTACCTAAATAAAGCTGTTACCTGAAAAGATGACTATTTTTGCTTTCATATTAAAACTGGGTTCATATTTTAATAAAATGAGCATGCGAGGGATTGTGCCATTTCTAAGCAAGGAAATCTTTATGGCCACATGAAACACTGACCAATAAAACAGTGAAGGGAATCTGCCTATTTGTTTTGGTATGCAATTTTCCTCCTTCCCTCAGGGCTTGTCCAAACTGCATAGGTTTTGCTTTTCTAGCAAAAGAAGGATGGGATATTCTTTATGCTAATGCTTAACAGCTGATATTGAGGTTTTGGAACCAATGTTAGTTCAACTGTGTAACTTTACTGTGGATTAAATTTAACACAACATTGATAATGGTGAAAATAAAGTGGTTAAGAATAGTCAGGGCTTAAGTGCAGTTGTCAACAGTTCATCAAAGAATTTCAGCTTGTCAGTTTTTTTCTGTATTGCAGCCATTTACAGTCTATCAGCACATCGCATTTGTTTAAAAATTATACCCCTGTATGGTAAGGGGAAAAAGGGTCCAGTGTATAGAAGTTCACCTTGGAATCCAGCAGTCTTCTGATACAAAGAGCCTAAAAAAAGAAGTACTACATGTCACACTAATAAAACATAGTACCTAATCTTTGGTATTCCTGTCCTCATAGGGTTGTTTTTTAAAAATTTCCAATTTTCACATGTTTAATTCAAAGAGAAGAAACAAGTGAGTTCTATGTGGTGTATCTCTGAGGGTTATTGTACAGTCTTGGAGACAACTTAGATAACCTAAATGTACCTTATTCAACATTACTTCTACTGTGTCCTTTAAGAAGGTTTAGGGGTTTTGTTCTTGTTAATTATTCTTTTAAATGTTATTGAAGCATGACAATAACAGTACCTCTTACTTATCATGGATATCTCAGTTTGTCTCTCTAACCAGTGTTATTTCAATTCCTGTTCAATGAAATTTAAAAGCCATCATGGTCTTTGTAAGACATCCCCATTGTTGCACTACCAATACCCAGAATGTCTCTCCTGTAATACATAAAACATTATACCAATCATCTGACATTAAGAGCTTTGTTAATACGGTTTTTTTTGTGTGTGTGTGTAAGCTTTAGATTTAAAGTTTCTAGGAATTTTAGCTTTTCTATTATTTTGGATTTTCTTTATAAAATAAAATTTGTTTTTCGGAAGAGGCAAAATTCAAATGTAAATGATGATGTTTCACTGCCTGAATGAGTGTTCTTGAGGGAGAACTAAAGTAGGCCAAGTTAAAGACGTGTCTGCTGGTGTATAGATTCACCTGCTTTTCTTGTAAAGCAGACAAGTAGCTGAATTACATTTATTACTTCCATGGAGATATTAAGTCACTTTTTGTTTTATCCTTGAAGTATTTCCAGGTTTTTTGGAATGGAACTATAACTGGTGGCAACTTTCAGGACTCCCTTTAAATTAGCATAATAATTATCATTTCTGACAGATATGGACCTGTGCTGTACTTAGAACTGTATATGTACATCTCCAACCTCACTGTCGGCTTTGTCCTAGACCATAGCAGCTTCTCAGTCAGTCATTAGCATTTATGTAATGCCACTCCTTGAAGGGTTTTACAAATAGGGCAAATTAAAGAAAAGCTAACTCAAACAACCTTGTTTAATTAAGTATGTCAGAGAGTGCTGAGTCTAGTCCTGAGAGGAGTAGAATGGAACTGTGAAAATGCTGTTATCTTTTCTTCTCTTGCTTAATTTATGCCTTTTAGATGAATGGAACATCCCAAGTAAGAGCAAGTCCTTGTTATAAGGAAAAGACTGCTTTTGTAGAGATGGTGTGTTCCCAGGCTGGAGCATGGCAGTTCATGTCACTTGGACTATGTGTGTTCCAAGATTTAACCCTTTTTCAAGCCAGCAGAAGTCTTAAGTCTATTTTTACAGTCCATCATCAGATGGCAATTCCATCTTTTATTCTAGCTGCAGTGGAAATTACAAAAAATGAAGGAGTTTAATAGGCATTAGGTAAAAAAAAAATGAAAGTGTTGTAAGATATAGTTCTAAGTCTATGCATCTAAAATAAGAGTTGGTTTGGCTCTTGCATGTTGCATCAGAGTATACAGTTGCCAAGTATGCAATTGCACTAAATTTTCAACAATTTATCTTGGATCTGACTAGCTATGGTGTTTCCATGAAAACAACATGGATAAAGTGATTCAAACTTAGACTGCATGAAATAAAACTGAGAAATAAAGCTTAATATAACAACATGAAGGTGTTCTTGCGTAATCAAAAATTCAAAATTCTGTTAAGTAAAGGCAACCAACTGTTTGGGTTATTTTTGGGCTCATTACTGTCACATTCCAAAGGCTAGAAACGTGAAGGTTCTTGTTGGAACCCACCAGGACAAAGTAAAGATAATACCATATCGGGTGCAATTACAACACCTTATTGAACACACACAAAACCAGTAGGTACTAAAAATTGTAGTTGTTACAGGCAAACAGTAACTATGAAACCTAGTACTATATAGAACGAGGGAAAGGGAAAGGGAAAGGGAAACAAAAAGGAAAGGAAAATGAAAAGGAGGAAGGAGAAGAGAAAGGAAAAGAGAAACGAAAACTTAGAGGTAATTAGGCTCCAGAATGGGATCCCTCTCATGGGAAGAGTTCATGAACCCCTCTGACATGAGTCCTTCCCATGAGGTGCAGTTTTTCAGGAACAGAATATTCAGAGTAGGCTGCCCATGGAGTCACGCCCTGCTTTGGGAACAGTCACCTCTCCTGACATGGGTCCTTCACAGCTGCAGATCCACATTTGCCCTTCTGTGATCTTTCAGGAACTACGAACTCATATCTGGCTCACCATGGTCCTTCAAGGACTGCTCCACCTTGCTTCTCCATGGGTTGCTGGGGGACAACCTGACATCTCACCATGGGCTGCAGAGAAATTTCTGCTCAGGCACCTTCTCCTCCATCCTTACTGACCTTGGTGTCTACTCCAGCATTTCTCTCCCTTCCTTCTCTCCTCTGCTTTTTTGCAGTTTTATTTTTCCTTTCTTGAATATGTTACTCACAGTGGTGCGTCCATCTTCCCATATCTGCCCTGCTCTGGCCAGAGAGAGGGCCAGAACTGGAACTCGGGGAGCTTCCAGCAGCTTCTCACAGGAGCCACTCCTATAGCAGCCCCCCACCCCACCCCCACCCCCATTTCCAAAACACCACTGCACTAGCCCAAGACATTTTCCTCTTTCAGCTTGCAACCATCTCCACTAGTCCTATCATTACATATCCTTGTACAAAGTCATGCTTCAGGTTCCCTGTATCCCCTTCAGGTTCTGGAAGGCTGCTATACATTCTCCTCGAAACCTTTGCTTCTCCATGCTGAATGATCCCAAATCCCTTATCCTGTCTTTATGGGAGAAGTGCCCCATCCTTCTTACCATTATCGCTATCCAAATCCCAATGTTCTAAAACTTTTGTATGGTATGAAAAAACTGTAATGGTCTTGTTTTAACAGGTTAATACTGTTGCAAGGTGTTAAAAAAGAAAGCATGGTACTGCCATGCTAAGTGGTTATCTCAGCGCATGTGTTTGATTTCAAAATCCTAAACTTAAAATAAAACAAACCAAAACAAACTTCATGGAAATTCTAAGGCATGTTATTTCAAAAGCATTAATTTATTTTTTAAATAGTTGTGAAGTCTTAATGATTTTCTGCTTCTAATAAATAACATATAATTATATTAAAAGCAGTTTAAACTGCTCTTCCCTTAAAAACATGAAGTGGTATTTTGTGCCTGTGTAACGAAAATAAAAGTACTACATAATTGTTTACATATTTTTGCTTCAGTCTATTTTAACCTGTTAGGAGGTAAAAATCATATCTGTATCACTTCATTTCAACAGACTTTTCTAACTGTTTTTCGTAGGCTGTGCGATTTAAAATGCAGATGTACATGTGTATTTAGATATGGGATCTGTTGTTCATTTTCTATCCCACTTACAGCATTTGTATCCTTTTTTTTTTTTTTTTTTCCTAAACTTTTCTATCATGGGTCTCCTAATTCATAGTCCCTGATTTGTCTTTTCCGATACATATTCTAGGATCCCACACAGGGAGACATAATGCTCTGGACTCCTGAGAACAGAGGGGAGAAGAGTACTGGCTAATAAGCTTGTGATCATGACAAAAATTGCAATTCTTTTTCATGAATTGTCTAGGGTTTGACAGTGCTGAAATATATTGGAACACTATGAGCATAGAGGTTAGATAGAGGTTAAAGCACGGATTTGGTGCTTATGAGCTCTGTAAGGATCCCTCAAGGCTTTTTAACTGGCTTAAGCAAAAAACCCCCTCTAAAAATGATGTGAAGAGGCACTGTTAAAGTAGGTTCTAAAGAATAAAGGTAACTATAATTCCATCAGAAGCATGTTTGGGATGATGTCAGAAATATAAATAGATACTTCAACTTATTCTATTTGCTTCCTTAGTAATCAGGAAAATAAAAACAAACCAAAACCCAAACACAATGAGGTGGGTATTGGTTGTAGTGATCAGTGATGAAAGGGTCTGGAAGGAAAATGTGTGTATGGGGGTGATGGGACCATAACAATCAGGTCAGAATTATATAAGGGCTTAAAGACAAAGTCAGAATTAATTCAAAACTTGATAAAACTGACAAATGTGAGATATTTGGTTTTAGGGTAATCTCTAACAGGGTATTCACAATTTCTGTCTTCGTAGTTATGGCAAGGGTTTTCTTCCCAGGTGGGTGAAATTAGTATGTCACATAAATAATTTTCCCAAACCTATGCAGGTAGACAGGATGAGAATCAGCCTTTCTTCAAGTCAATTTTTAGTTAAGATGATGGATTGTGACTAAAGCCCTGTATTTTTTTGGAGAGAGCTTAATAAAACTCTTGCTAAATTGCACTGGGATAATCACTTTTCTACTCAGCTTTCTGTAAATTACTTTAAAAATGAGTCAAGATTCTGTGTTTCAATAAGGTTTTAATAAATGCAATGTGGTAATATACTTTGCTTAGGGAAAAAACAGGGAAAACAGGCAAAACATAATAGAAACATTGCTCTATTGCATTTGAAACATTTAAATAAAATCAGTGTAAGGCAGAATACATAAGTCTTGAAGCAATATATTTAAAATTAGTGTAGTGAGAACACTTGCATAGTCCAAATATTTAAACTACACACACTGTAAACAGATAACCAGACTAACCATATCTGTGTACAAATTTATCAGAGTAACACCACCTCTGTAGCAGCCTCCATATTAAAAAACAAGCAAACAAACAAAAAACCCACCCAAACAAAAAAACAACCAAAAAACCCCACAACAAAACAAAAAAAGAAACCCAACAGAACAGTGATTGAAATTTCTCACCTTTTGAATGTATCTGTTCTAAGTCTCAAAAACTGGAGGTTAAAAGTGAGTAGTTGTATTACCCAGTGCTTTTATCAAACATTACAAGAGAAAAATGGAGGAAGAGCACAGTGGGTCTACAAAAAAGATAAATGGATTGATAAATGCTGATGAAAGCATTAACAAAAATGTGTGAAAATGTCCTGAAGAGTCTGTATGACATTAGTGAAATCCTCTTACACCTCAATTTTGTGAAACGTTTTTTGGCAAGTTTGTCTACTGAAAGTTTAATATCTAATGAAAGCCAAGTAATTAAGAATGGGGCTAAGGTGAGGCAAATAGACACTTAATCTTATGTCTTGAGCTTAGTGATAATAAATTAAAATGGTTGGCTCGTAACTGGATGATAATTCCTCTTGACTGGGTCTCTCAGTCTTGCTTCTCCTGTTTAGCATCAAGTGCAACTTACTGCGTTACACGGCGGAGTTGTGGGGAAGGGGGCAGGGAGAGCCTGGCAAGTAAAGCAGCTTCTCTTGTTTCAGCATTACCTGCTTGTGACACTGTTAGCTTTTTCTTTTCTGGATTCTGCTGTGCTGGCAAAGCTGAGAATTGAGATACTGCCCTTGGTATTGTGGAGGTGATGGTGAAATTTTCTCTAATTACTTCAGGATGCCTCTGTGGCAGAGCTTACTCTACATTCCGCATCCTGCCTGGCATGGACACGCTTCAGTTCTTTAGGCAGAGGCAAAATGGTGTCCTAGAGGTAACAAAGTTCTAAATTGGGGTGAAAAGCCAGCAAGTCCAACGTGAATTAACCATTAAAAAAAAACCTAATTGCCCACAGATTATATATATCTATATATTCTTTCTAGACTTTGTAATACTGTCAGTATTTTTTAGTATCTCCAGAGTAGTTTTGTTTGAGTTATTTCCTTCTTGTTGAACCCATCTATTTTTTTGCTTTGCTGTAGGACCCTGTAATTACATTACATGATTATGCAAGCTTTTAAATGAGGTCCAGAAAAAACTTTCCTGGCTCAAACCAAAGTGTTGATTCAACTGCTGTAATTTGGAATAAAACTAATGCAAAATTTAAAATTTAAAATTTTGAGGGCAATTAAAGATAGATTAACTCATGCAACTTCTAAGTGAAGGCAGGTTTGCATGTATGTTAAACTCTGTTTCTGTGATCTTTGGCTATATCTGAGGGGTGACGTGGAGTTTGTTCAAAGCAAACCACAATTCTGCAACTTTGACCTTTAAAGCAGAACAATTATTAATTGTTTCAGTCTTTTCATTAATAAGTAAGCAAGCAGTATTACATCTTTGAATAACTGAATACTTTTCATTTATTAGAGAATCACAATGGAAAATATCAGATAAGTTACTGCCTTTTCAAACTGCTAATTGACACAATAAGCTTACTTACAGTAGACTTAATATTGCATTGCAGTTGGCAGTGAAATAGAATCTAATATTTTTTCTTGAAATGGAATTTTATTCAAAAGTAGTCCAGTCTGTCTTTGAAGCAGAAGTAGTCAAATCTTCCTGTCTCTGAAAGAACGTTTTTTTCTTGGAGTAGTGATATTTCTAAAACTTTTCTGAGGAGCTGCTGGTAGTAGTACACAGTGAAGAAACATTTTTCCAACCCAGGTTGAAACATTGGTGGCATTTTCCTTTCCCCAAGAAGTTCCTTGTCTCCAGTTTTGTGGAAAAACTTTTTCTTACAAGTGGCATTGTGGTGTTCTCTAGACATTTTGTTGTTCACACTGATATTTCAAGTTGTTTTTGTTTGTATTCTGAAAGCTTTCATTTTGGGATGTATCCCAAAGGGAGGGAGCTGCCCAAATAAATTTTAAAAATGCATGTATATATTTGACATATCAGTCTGCAATAAAACAGGATGTCACAAACCTCTTTTGGGAAAACAGAGTAGAGGTAGAGTTAGGAGTATCTTAAAATTGTCAAACTATATTTCTAAGGGAGGGCCCCAACTATAGACTACTCTTTTTTTTGTTGTTTTTTTATTGCAAATATGAGCTGCCTGTAACAGGGACAATTATATGAATATTTGTTCACTGCAAAAAAAATCAGCTTTGCTCTCTGGCACTTCAGTTGTCTCAAAGATTTTCAGGAACCTATTTGTTACTACACTGGGTGATGACAGCTCAAACTTATTTGTCAGTGAGTGACAAATAATGTCCACCACTAGGGACTTCTTGGTCATATTTCATTTGTAAATCACAAAAGCAAGAATGGGTATTTGAAATTCCTCTCAGAGAGCAAATGAAGGACTTTCTGCATATTTTATTTGTGTACTGCATTAGACTAATTTTATATAATATCTAAGTATAACTGCAAACAAGAAAGTTTTGAGAAATTTTCCTTCATGGTTTGTAAAAGTATGCTTATAAACCCACTGGGAAAAATGGGGGATTGAACTTTCTCATTCTGACTTGAAACAGTGCTGAAGGGAAAAAAAAAACAAAAACCAACCGAAAAATACCAACAAAAAGATGTATCATACAGCTAGTGGAATGAAATTCCCAGAAGATTATGCATATTACTTATTGACCTGAAAAATCTGACTGGAAGAAATAATATTACAGTATCTGTAGTATACAAATACTTGAACAGCAAGTTTATAGTTGAGCCAACATTACTTTTCAAAGCAGTACAGACTTCTTTGGTTACATTGCACAGCCGATTTGGCTGATTTGTAAATTTTGGATCTCTGACAGAAACAGAGACATTGTTGGTCTTGTTCTGTTTATTTTTAAAGTCGTCTCAGCGACTAGTAAAATTTCTTTGATGTGTTTAACTTCAGTTTGGCTTTGAATACACTTTTTTTTGGTGTGATTGATTTTTTTGTTATTAATGTTTGAAATATTTCTATGTATAAACACAAGCCTAGAATGCATCTGAAGAGCTGCTATCATAGTGTTTTCTATTTAACACATTTTGAATCTGTGAAACTATTACATGATGTGGTTTAGTGGTATTATGATAATTGAACTACACTAAGTATGAATGCCCTTGCCCTACTACAATTACTAGCACGTTTGTGCTAGGACATTGTCTGCCATATGGTTTTAGGTGCATGCTGGTTTAGTGGCCTGAGACACCTTCCACATGTAAAATACACATTGGGAACATACACATATTGGTTTACATGCAAAAATTCAGCTTTCAAGTGATGTATCATAGTAATATTCCTATAAGGGAAAAGTTGAAGGACTAAATTTTTCTGCAAGCTAGGAAAAGACTTACCTCCTGGTGAACCTCATTCTGGTGTTCAAGTTCTTAAGCTTGTAAACAGAGATGGTCTTTTATTAAATTATTAGATCAACTTCATGCTGATAATCTCAATTAGTTTGTTTTATTATAAGACCATCATTTTATCAGTATTATAACCTTCCATCTCAAGCTCCTTGCTCTTCAGGCAGAAGGCTTCCTCACAGTCTTTCCCTACTGCATCGTGGGTTCCCTCCCACAGGAGAAAGTCCTTCAAGACCCCCTCAAACGTGAGACCCTCCCTCCCAGCAAACTGCTCCAGCACAGGCAGCCCACGGAGCCACGGAGTGCTTTGGGCACAGTCCCCCCCATGGCTGCAGCTCCACAACATCTGTTCTGTGATCTTCCCAGGCTGCAGCTCCACAGCCACTCCTCCAGGATTCCACACAGGAGGCAGGTCCACAGCACCTGTTCATGCCTGGCCCTTCAGGGTCTCCTCCACCTTGCTCCTCCACAGGTGCAGGGGACAGGCTGCCATCTCACTAAGGGATGTGGAGGAAAAAGCTCTTCAGCCACATTCTCCCCCTCCTTCATCACTGGCCTTAGTCTCTCTACTCTGGCATTGCTCTCCAATGGGGTTGTTCCCTCTTCTGGTGTTCTCTCTTTCCATGTGTGGCTTTCTCTCTCCCACCCCCTCTCCCCTCCCCTGCTCTTAACTACCCTGTATCTCCCCTTCTTGAATATGTTAATTGCAGAGGCAAAAATATCTTTGTTCACTAATCCATGACAGGCATCTTGGAGCCATTCCAGCTACTCCTGTGAGCCATTCTTGGGGAAGAGGACCCCTACCCTGCTACCAAAACCAGCACTGCATCAACCCAGAATACCCTTGTTGTTTACAAGTTCCTCTTTCTTCTACTCCCATAATACTTTTCTAAATGGTTGCTGCTGTGACAGTTCTGCTGGAGCGTTATTTATTTTCCTCATAAGAAATCCGTAGGGTAACATCACATTACACTACCACCTCTCTCTGAGTAAATTAAAAGGTATGAATATAATAGTAAGTGTACTTGTTCTTGGAATAGGGATATTCAAGTAGTTATTTTACAGTTCTATTCTTATTTCGTTTTAACTTGAGTCTAGTCACTCACTTGACTAAAACTTACATCATATGAGAATGCTTCAGGTATGTTGGAAATCTCACCCCATATTTGAAAAATCCTGTAACAACCATGAGGTTCAGATAGATGAAATGGTAACCATCAACACATTTGAACAGTGCAAGCTCAGTGATGTTTCCTACAGTCCTTCTGCTTGGACTGGAGAGTTTCATAGAAAACTCTATATGGTGGTAGACATGTTTTAATTCACAAACCTATAAAAATGGATTTGAATCTTGCTTATGAGGAAAGAATATTAAGGTTACAGTTTAAATAGAGATGAAGTTATGAAACTACAAATCCCACCACCTTACAGCTCCCTCAGGTGATCAAATATGTCTGAAACATGTGTAAAGGACACGCACATGCACATGACTGCCCACAGGTCATTGCAGTGCTATACAGTTCTGCCTTCTCCTGTATATTTGCCAAAGGTTGACTTCCTCAACTTGGACCCTCGGTTCTTTTCAACAGGTCAAAAGTGTCAGAAAATTACTAAATTTAGTCCTTATTTTCATCTCTGCACTTTCACCTTTTCTCTCACACTTTGCATTTAAAACAACTGCTTATTCCCTATTTTACCATGGGAAATAAATGGTACAACAAATTTAGCCATTTTAAGGGATCTCTCACGGCTGTAAAAGTTGTTGCTCTTTTATTTGCTCCTGGATTCAACTATGGAATTTCCGATTTCATACACCATTTTCATGAGCTCCTTCTTTATGACAAAATTTACTGACTAATGAATGAGATGCTCTTGGGAGTATCCAGTAGTCCAGTTTTTTTTCAATACATAAAAAAATGGACCAAAACCAAAACAACACCCCCCAAAAAAAACCAAAAACCCAAACCAAACCAAAAACCAGAAAAACCTTCACCAGTTAAACAGTGGTTTCTAGAAAACATACTTTATCTGTAATTTCATGTTCAGAAATAACATTTCAGGCAATTAGATATGTTCTTTGTTCCATTTGGACATGACACTGTTTAAATCTACTGTTTTGATTTACAGTGAGCAACTTTCATAATAGTTTGCTAATAAACCAACCTCGAGATCAAGAATATGAGATGCTGTGTCACCTGGTGGTGACTTCACTGTGGCTACAATGATCATGCATACATTGCATACTATATGCTGGAGACAGAGTGGGAGACTGCATCATATTGGTAGTGCATTGATTAAAGGGAGTTCATCAGAGCTTTCTGTAAACTAATAGTACTTCTTATTTCACAGGTAAACTGCTGCACAGACGGTGAGACCAGGGTCCCAAGTTGCAGAAGTATCACACTGAAATGTAAATGCATAGACCTCCATGTACTCCAGTGCTTACTAAATAGGAAAGAACAAAAATCAATAGCAAGAGAAATTTCATTCTCAATTTTCCAAATGCTGCAAGTAACGCAGAAGAAAAAACTATTAAAAGCAAAGCAACCAGCAAAGTCCTTCTGACATAAAACTTACTTTTGTTTAGCATTTGCATTGGTGATTTATATTGATGTGGCAATGGCTCAGAGTAATGGACTAATCTTGAATACTGATGAAAACTACTAACTAATAATAAGTTAGATATATTATCACAATCTCCCTGGCTGCAAGAAACCCAATAGATAATTATGAATATTTGAGTGAGATAAGTATTTTAACAAGTAGTAATGACCTCATAATTCACTGCTGGAGAAAAGCCACCAATTCATGTTTTTTCCCATGACCTGTTTCTGTTAGATTCAGGGAACAATGGAAAACTCTTGTGAAGCTAGCAGGATTGAGGTTCTGGTATATTTATTGCGTTTGCAACCATGACTTTGTCACTTGCAATGAATGGAAAAATTACTGACACCATTTAAACACCACCCAAAAATTTCACAAATAAATGAAGCAATCCATCACCCTAAGACAGATGTACCTTTCATTATATGTGGACCTAAAATATATGCTTTGTTTCTGCCAATAGTTTATTTGATAATCCTAGAAATACTAGGGAATGTTAGCTGAAAACTGTTACGGTAATACAGTGCAAACATTCTCTGGATTATCCATTATGATATTGGCCTTCAGCATGTTCCTGTTTTGATTATTTTTTTATAGTGTTTATCAACTGGTTTGATTTTTGTTTAAATTTTTTTTTTGTTGTTTTTTTATTTTTTGTAAGGCATCTTTCAGAAAGGAGTAGGTATTTTTTGGGTCTGTCAGGAGGACACATTTAAAGGTCCACAGGCTTCCTTTGCTTCCCACCTCTCTCAATGTTTAATAGAAATGATTCTTCACAAACTTTTTTTTTTTTTTTTTTTCTATTCTGGAATTAATGCTTACACTCCTAAGTGTAAAATGAACAAAACAGGTGGTTAGGCTACACATCAACTTCAGCGAAAACTCACCTCACTCCATTCCAATTTATATAAAATGAAAACTCTTGAGTTTTGAGGATCAGTTCCTATTTTTTAGAATATACATCTATAGCCTAATGACATCTTCCACTGTACCAGTGTTTCTCACCATTGGTTTAACCTTTCCGCCCACAAAGACACCCTCAGGCATTAAATCTGTCTTCTTCATACACTTGCTACTCTATTGATCTTATGCATATCAAGAAAATCTAAATCATTCTTGAAAGGATTGTCAGCATATTGCCTCATTTAAAATTCAGAATCAACGGTCTTTCACTAAAACAACAAGGCCAAGCACAAGGTCTTGCACATGGGTCAGGACAATCCCAAGCACAAGTAGAGGCTGGCTGTGGATAGATTGAGATCAGCCCTGAGGAGAAGGACTTGGGGGTTCTGGTTGATGAGAAGCTCAAATCGAGCCAGCAATGTGCACTTGCAGCCCTGAAAGCCAACCATATCCTGGGCTGCATCAAAAGTAGCATGGGCAGAAGGTCAAGGGAGGAAATTCTGTTCCTCTGCTACACTCTCACTAGGAGTTCTGTGTCCAGCTCTGGAGCCCCCAAGACATATAAGCATAAGTTATGTCCGTGAGCATAACTGGTGAGTGAAAACCTCATAGCCCTTGTCTTCACCCATGAGGTTCTGGGTGGATTTCCTCCTCACCATCCCATAATGGGGGAGAGGGTGAAGGGAACAGCCATGTGGTCCTTTGTCATCAGCAGGCTCAAACCACAACAAAGGGGAAGAGGATGAGAACATAACTGTTGATATACAATTTTGACTGAAAATTATAAAGTGCAGTAGGCTGTTGGAGGTGAGGTATTTTCACCAAAAATGAAAATTCAGATTGATTCCTCCTTGCTGATCTGTATCCCAAATATGAACCTGCAAGAGAGAAAGTATGGGTATTTAATAAAATTTAATCTTGCAGTATATAACCCACAGCAGTGATACAAGGCACAGTTTGGTAGTTTGGAAATGTAGTTGCTGGGGTGGGGGTCGTTTTTGCTAAGAGTTACTAGTTGGTTTAAATTTTGGGGTTTTTTTGAGAGCTTGAAGTGGGGTTGTATTGAACTTGCCCTCCTTCAGCCTACCGCAGTCTAGTCAGGGAGAAAAAGTTCTACTAGCAGATACTCTGATGAAAGTTATGTTTTGACAGAGAAGAAAAACTACATCAGCATTCTTCATTTACAACTTAACAAGAGGAGAAAAAGGGACTGTATAAAAAAACTTTCATTTATTTGTATTTTATTACACCAGCACTGCTATTGTTTCCTGATATCAAAATGTTAAATTGCCATACCAACCTTTCTCAGCAAGGTTAACTTTTACTTGTAAAGAATAGATACTGATTTTCATGGGACAGGCATATAGTATTTGGGTTCAATAATGGGAACAGAAAGACTGCACTCTACATTCTTGATCTGCTAAATGGCAGTGACATCTATTTCTGAGATTGTTGCAGAATTTAATAAATAACAGACATTTATAAAACACTCTACAACAAGAGTTGGACATGAAACTATTCTCTCCTTCCTGGATTAAACAGTGGCAAAACAATCATATGTATCCTGCTATTCCTTATGGCATGATATACCTAGGAACAAAGGAAGTTATTAGTGAGTCAGTTCTATGTGATATTTCATAAATCCAGAGTCTAAAAACCTTTAATAGCTAGGGGTCTCTAGATATAGCATTTCACTCTAGAGTGGAATGAGAAATGGTGGAGAAACAAAATCAGCAAAACAGACTAACAGCATGGGGAATGATAGTGATTAGTGTCACCCAGTCTAATCCAGTCATTTGTCTTTCTTTAGAAACAACAATGTACTGTCTCAAAGCTGCAGACTACCAAAATCAAAGGTACTATCTGCAATGGTTTGTATGACAAGCTGCAATGTCTGTCAGATAAATAAGATTTTATGGCCCAGGAAAATGTTGTTCTCTGCTAGTAGGTGGTTATAAGACCTCTATACATTATTCCAGATGTTTAAGTACCTTTTCAGAAAGCAGATTAGTATAAAATGGAACTAGGAACTAAAGCAGCTACCCAGATACTTTAACCTGTCAAATTAAAACCTCAGTGTCACGGTTTAACACTGGCCCGGCAATTAAACCAAATAACAGATGCTCTCTATTAATCCCCCTCTCCTCCCTGATAAAGGAGAGAGAATAAGGGAGAGAGGCTTATGGGTTGGAAACTAAACTGCACAACTTTAATGAGACAGTAATGATAAATAGGAAAAATTATTAAAGATATACAAATATAAAAATATACAGGAAAAATTGATACCACGTTCCTCCCCCCTCTCCCCCAATAACTCTCATGTCACCACGGAGGCTGCAGGGCAGCCCTGGGAAAGTCCAGGCTGGACTCCTGGGGTCAGGAGCAGTCGGGAGCTGGAGGCAGGAACACACAGATTCAGGCTGGCACGGATCAGGACCACAGGCAGACAAACGGACGGAACCCTACCAGGATGCCGAAGCAAACAGGGAACTGGTGAAGGAAGGCAGGAAGGGAGCAGGAATGGGTCTGACCCTCGTGATCCCCCAAATTTATACTGAGTATGACGTGTATGGGATGGAATACTCTGGTCAGTTCTGACATCTATCTTGTCTTGGGCCTCCCCAAAGGAGGGGTTCAGGTGGGACCTCTTTACTCCTTCTGCAGGGTAAAATGTTCTCCTCAGAGCTGAGCAGTGTCCTTGGCTCTGCACACCAGTCTCTAGCAGTAACTATAAACATCCAGTGTTATCAGTCCCAGAAGCAGGCACTGTCTGAGAAACTTGCTATTAATTTCAGCAAGTGCAGCTACTTACAAGAGACTTAGCTGGAAGCAAAAGTACAAACCAGAAAATCACCTTTATCCTGGCCCAAACCAGGACACTCAATAATCAAGGTTTGCGTGCACGTGTCTGGATTTCATGGGTACTGAACAAATCTGAAAGCAGCTTGTGAGCACACACACACACATAAAGAGACTCCTTTTAAAAGACACAGCTGAATTGTGAAGTGCTACACAAAGTGATTCCCCTTCCCCAACCATTTTGAACTTGCTATCTAGGGTTGAGAACAGAGTCAAGGTCTTCAGTATCAGTTCCAGTGTCACAAATATTTATTTTAATTAGAAGTAGCTGTTCTGGCACTGACCCTATTAAGAAAAATAATTTTTCCTTCTGCCTGAAAGTGAATAGTTTAAGGTATTTCATAAATTGACTTAGTTACTAAATGGTATTCGAACAAATTTTACTGGGCAAAAAATTCAGGAGGTGTTCAAAGATCTGTTTCACTGAATTACAGTATTGCTACATTTGGTTTTATAAAACCAAGTTGAAAGATTTAAAAAAGCATTAAAGATCAGTTTCCACAGTATTGTTAAAAACATTTTTCTTTGACTTCCAACAGTTTGGTGTTAACTTTATGGGTTTTTTCAGTTGACTCGTCAAAGCATTCAATGTAAGAAAAATACTATTTAGGAATCTGACCTTCTCATACAGGTGAGTATTTTTAAACATCAAATTAAATGGATAGTTTTTGATGCTTAAGATCTAAAAGTAGAGACATGAGGGAATCATGTATAAATAGGGCATCAGCATACACATTATTGAGCTTGTAATTTTAACTGTTTACAAAGAGCTTTTCAATAGCAGATGCTAATCATTGTCAGATAGTGCTATACGGTGTTTTTAACAAAATACATAAAAGCATGTGAGTTTGAATTTATTTGCACGAAGTTCATTTTTGCATGCAGATATGAAGCTAATACATTCGAAGAAGCATTAATGCTACTTTATGATAATGCATTTTTGTCATCATGGACTGTTAGCTGCAGTGTAATCCTGTGTCCTCTCTTTATAGCTAAAAATACTATTGGCCATTCACATAACTTAGTCATTGAGCAGGACAGAAACTGATGAATATTTGTAATCAGAAAGACAGAACCAGGTGGATACTCTTGTATTTCAGATGCAACTATGTGTACCTTGCATGTTGAGATGTCTGTTTTAAGACATCTGTCACAAAACAGTACTTGGCAACAAGGTCAGGTTTACAGGTGGGCTGGAAGAGGCAGCACTCTTCCATTCATCACATGTGTATAGCAGTTTTTTTGACATGCTGGTGGCAGAGGGATGCTCAGCCTGTGGCTCCTTTTACTTTGGAGCTTTTGCCTCCTTTGGACATTTAACCATTCACTAACTGTGAACAAGTGCAGAGTCACTCACTTACATAGCACTATACTCCTCTTGGACCAATTCAGCCATACCATGTCAAGGATATGTGGGGTCTGTGTACAGAAGCTTGAGGTATGTGACCTGGTCACATGTATAAGCTTGAGACCTCAAGCTCTTTTTAATTATGCTGTCAGCTACAACAACTAATTGCCATTTTACATAAATATATCAAATAACTCAGCTACTTGGACAGCATATAGTTCAGAATTTATTAGCTGCTGCTCTCACCCTAATTTAGTAGCATGGTCTCATCTCACTGAAAGTATAATTGCCATTATTGAATAATAATTTTGATAGGTTATTCCATTTTCTGCCCTGTTTATCTTCTGTTCTTAAGTGTCTGGTTTTCTTCTTTCAACACTGCTTTTTCAATTTGAGCTGCTTTTGACCCATTCTCAATATTTTCCAATCATTGTTTAGTATCATGACTCTTCCTTAATAACATATACGTCTTCTGCAATTCTATCAAATTGGATGGTATGAAGAGACTTAAGTACTGCAATATCCCTTCTAAGATCCTGCTGTTGCATGATTTTGATGCATTTTATTTTTGACTTCCACTCTGTTTCTTCAGTTTGGTCTCATACAATAAGATTTATTTTATATACAAACCAATTACCCATTCAAAAAGTTTCTTGTAGAAATTTCCAAAAGGAAATGGAAATAACTTAAAAGCTTTAAAATAATCTGATTTTTTTTTAATAATTTAAATTATTTTTACTGGTACAGTATCTATTGTACCCTGTTAAGCATCTTTTGATAGCTCACACATGGACATACGCGCATGAGCATGCACATACATGCAAAAACCCCCACTCCTAATGGCAACTAAGACCATTGAAATGAAAATTAGATGTCAAATGAAGTTACAGATTACCATTTTAGTTTTTTGAGAGAATCTTAAAGATGAGTAGTCATGAAAATCTGTTTATGTTTACCGCCTCATTTGCTGCTTACTTGCCTTCCCGGTATCTTGTAGCAGTATTACTGACCTCTGCTGGACATTTAAAAGGTGCTTTAATTCCACAAATAATCTGTATAAAGTATTTAATGCTTTCCATAGCTATTTCTGAAATATGTAGATATAGAAAAGGAAGCATAGCAAAGGAAATACCAGAATGTTGAATAGACCTGGTAGGAGTTTTGTGGCTATGATTTTTTTAAAAGCCAAATCAAATATATTTAATTTGATTAAATATAATAAAATATTTAAGGGCAGGGGGGCTTCTCAAAAAAGGCTCCTATTTAATCCCTAAAATGGTTAAGAACTAAATATTTGACCATCTATAAGTTGTATTTCTTTTTGTGTAGTATGGCCTCCTCTAAAATACTTCTTTCCAAGCAATTCTGTCTAGCTGGATCATTTCAACAGTTTGTAGTTCATCAGGAAATGATGGGATGGGGGTGGAATCAAAACATTGGAAGGCTAATTTAGGAATATCTAGCCTCAATTGAATGAATTAAACAGGATTATTCCTCTAATTCCAATGTCTTTATTACTGTACTAAAAAAACAGCAATGTTTTTTACTCATGTCCATTATTTCTTCATAGTACCTGCAGGAGATTGCAATCACCTATCTCCATTTCTATGAGTCCACTTCTTTACCTCCTGAAGTGCCTATTGGAAATTTTGTTTCCACCATGTCATTGTTCTTTTAATCTTGTGGAGATATATATGACTTAAAGTCATTCAAAGATCATTACTATTCAGCTTCTACATTTCTACTTTTAAGTTTACTGAAGGTATTTATCTGATACAAATCAATGAACATGACATCACTTTTATACCCTCTTTTGAATCTGAATGATCCATTCTGTCAAGAAAAAAGAAAAAGCAACAAAACCAGAACAGTAAAGAAGCCTAATAGATTGTATGGGTTGAGTGGGCAAAAGAGGGGTTTTAAAAGGCCTTTTTAAAATTGCCAGTACTTTACCTCGTGAGATATACATGCTTATGACTATGCAAGTTTTTCCTTTTAGTTTTTGTACACATAAAGTATTTATGCTTTAGCCCTGTACAATTTGCTAGTTGGCTCTGGAGAAAGAGATGTTATAGACACATTAATCTTCTCTGGAGTGAAAAGACCCACTGAGAAATTATTTCCCTGTACCTTTTGCAGGAGTCCTTCTAGCACTATGGACTGCAAGGCTTTGTATGCTTGGAGACTCTCCTGGATGTTAAAATCTTGTCCACTCTGTCAGTCTGGAATTTAACCAGCTGAAGTCTTCTTATGTGTATTTAAGTCAAAACCATTTATCATGGATGATATTGTGCCTCAATTCTTTTTTTTTTTTTTTCACCATCTGACATTGCAACCTGCAGTGTGTACCTATAGTCCCTACCCAAGCCATCCAGGTGTGACCAATTATACAGATTATTGGAGAAAATGTACAAAAGTTAAACTGACTGTGCATACCTGTGGAGTGCTAACAATGAAGTCCAATTTGTAATTGGGAATAATTTTATTTAAATTCTGTATGAAATGAAAAAAAAAAGATTTCTGGACTTTTCTGAAATTCCTCTTGAGAGCTTAATGTTGAAAACAGATATTTTCCTTGTAATTGAGTATTTTCTTAATCCAAATTCTGAGTCAATAGATACTGCTAATGATGGACTCGGAGATGAGGCCTGAATCCCTGTCATTCAGAAAGCTGACCTTTATCCTGACTTTTAAAATAAAAATTATAAGAGTCATGAGAAGTGTTTCCTGAGATAATTCTAAGTACATCCCCTTGATCTAGAATATGACAGCACACGGAGAATGTCTGAATTTAGTGCAGTGGTATTTTGGAAGCCAGGGTGCACAGAGGTGGCTCCTTCAAAAAGCTGCTGGAACCTCCCCTGGTTCCAATCCCTGCCCCACCTCTGCCCAACGACAAGCAGATATGAGAAGCTGGATGTGCCTCTGGGAATAACNGGGGTTTAGGGTCAGTTCCCCACACGGTGTTCCTGCCACTCCTTCCTCCTCAGGGGGAGGACTCCTCACATTCTTCCCCTGCTCCAAGGCGGGGTCCCTCTCCCGGGAGAGTCCTTCAGGAACCCCTGGGACACGAGTCCCTCCCACAGGAGGAAGGAGTGGCAGGAACACCGTGTGGGGAACTGACCCTAAACCCCCCCTGTCCCTGCCTGTGCCCTGAGGGGGAGGTTGCAGGGAAGGGATGCAGGACCTGGGGGGAAGGCAGGGGTGGGGCTGGAAGGTATTAAGGTCTGGTCATGTTTTCTCTTTCTCCTTGTATATTAAATTTTTTTTTTCCTTCCTAAATTGAACCTGTCTGTTTTTTTTCCTGTTACTGTAATTGGGGAATGAAAACCTCCATGACCTTGTCTGCATTACCGAGCCTTTGGGTGGGTTTTCTCCCTGTCCCACAGTGGGGGTGGAGGCTGAGTGAGCAGAGGCCCGGTTGGTACCGGCTGGGCCTAAACTGTGACAGATGGCAACTTTGGCTTACAGTAAGTACGGCTGTGCCAGTATGGGTTCTCTACAGGACCTGTTTGATGACTGAAATTTGAAAATCTGCGATGTACTTTGCTGTGTGTTCAAAATGCTCTAAAGTCTGCAATTCAAAATTTATTTTACCATATTAACTCTTTTCAGAAAAGTCTTCCATCTCTCTCGGTGTTGCTAATGGTGGATGGCAGCTGTCACGCGACCTTGTTGCTGCACGCTTCTCTTGTCAATGAAAATATTTTAATGCTGGCATTGACAGACAGACTGAAACATTTTAGTGCCATCTTTATGAACACTGTAAAGTTTCTTCTGATGAACTAGATAAATCTGTTTAAACTCTTAGCTTAATTTATTCTAATTTTTTTCATTGTGACATCACCATTCAGGAATAAATTTTCACATTTATTGGATAGCTTTTAACTAGCTCTTATTAAAGGGTGCTAGCAGGGGATGCATTACAATTGCATTAAATCAGTATAACATCTTTCCAGAAACTTACATCTGACATGTTTTTGTAAGGAGAAGATAGATGTACCATTCTGGATAAATACTTATCAAGGAACTGGAAGATAAGCAGCTCAGTCATCTAGGACACAGACACAAGTATATATCTGAGACTAGCTGGTTTTTTTTGTTTGTTTTTTTTACACTTACAAGAAGGATGTACGTATTTTCTTGCTGAATTAGTTAGTTGAGTCTAGGATGAAATCTACTCACAACAGTGTTGCTCTGTGCTGCCTGAAGTAGTAGCATTAAGATTACTTTAGAAGCACAGAGCCTGTTTTTGTCTTCTCTGAAAAACTCAGAACTAAAATGAAAAAATAATGAAAACTTATAATTGGAAGAAACTTACGATATCTGAGAATGATAGTTAAAATGGTATTTTGAGGTGCAGACTGTTGAATTACAACAGTATTCAATAATCTTAAATACGGTATGCAGGATATTTTCTCTGAGTTCATATAGGTACATGACCTACCTCTTGTATGCAATGTGTTTTTGCTCTACCTTGCTCTAAAAATTGAGAGGGGGTAGTGTATTTAAGAAGTGATGTGCATTAAAGCAAGTGTCAATTTTGGCTTGGAAGGGACCCTTAAAGGTCATTTATGCCACCCTTCAAGGTGCTTCTCTGAGGAGAAAATGCTTCTTTTGACTGTTTGCTTTACGGTTAGCATGTGAGAGACATTTCAGTGATGTAATGATTTGTGCTTTCTATATATACATGACTCCTATACTTAAAAACTAGGAAATGAGAAATTGGGGAAATTAAAGGTAAAATTACGTTCTTTTTAAGTATCATGGAAAGAACATGATGCTTCGAAGAGAACTGATACATGATCTGCAAATTACATATGTCTGCTTAAATATTTCTACTCTTTCAGTGAAACTTTCATTTTAAATGAGTCGTTATATGCACTCCTATCACAGTGAAGTGAAATATCAAACCAAGATGTAGCAAATCTAATATCTTTGAGATCCTTTAAAGAAGAAAATGTGATAAAAGTCCCCTCTGGGTCAATATCTTATATTGGCGCATATGTATTTGAAAATTCTTATTTGAAACAGAAATTCTTATGTGAAACAGAAAGCCAAGGAACAGGAAGTTGTCTGCTAAATTATGTGAGAGGTTTGCAAGAATCCATCATCCCTGGAGACTGTCAGTTCTTGTGGATGCAACAGGACCACTAGACTTAGGATGCAGAGTCAGCTGAGAATGTGCAAGGCCACTGGAACATAATAGTATTGATGACATATTGTGGCTGCTACCTCCAAAGTTTACAGGATTAGTTAAAAAAAAAATAAATATTTATATATATATCTCTCTCTCTCTAAAAAATCCCTTGAGGGCCTTTGTTACCTAAAAGTCAGTGATGCATCTGTATGATGTACCACTTTTGAACAAATAACAGGGGTTGGCATCCTAACTGTTGCCTCAGAAGAGTAATTGAGAATATGTGTGTATGCACATATGAAGGACCAAGTAAATTAATGTACTGTGTGAACTATTATCTGCTACTAATAATAACAATTTATTTATTAAACATCTTTAATCATTGACAGTGATCTGTGTCTTGGCTCAGTCCCCTGTGAGAGAGTGTATTTATGACATGGTAGTAGAATGGATTTGTTTATAACTGTTTGCTTTTAAAAACAGCTTTTCACAAAGATACATATAAAATAGATTCCTTTTGAGGACAGCCTTCAGAATAAAATTCAAACTTTTGGAAGGTCAGACTGAAATACTTCGTGGATATATGAGGGAAAGAATCAATGTACTGGAATATCTATAAGGTGGTCTTAAACAGCAACTACTTTTGAACATTCAAAGAACATTTATTGTGGAGGAGAAGCTTTATGTAATGAAGTTAAAGACTGAATTTAAGTTTTGACTGGCTTGAAATAAAAGCAAAAAGGATGGAAGAAAGGCTATAATTATTGGAAGAACATAATGTGATGCTTAGACAGGATGTGAAATTCACTGAGGAACATATTGAGGCTATAATTAGAGATAGTGTTTCAGTCACTTTTAAAATGAGTCATTAGAGAATGCATTAAAAAGTAAAATTCTACATCTGTTGGGTCTCCCAGTTGGGACAGAAACATAAGACCTAAAAGGGAGATGCAAATTTTTTCTCCTAAGGAGCTCTGAGGTTAAATTCCGGAAGTGAAGCACAACTAAAGCTTTGGAGTTGGAAACAAATAGAACCACACAGAAGTATAGATGGCTTGCAATGCTTTCCATATATCCTTCTAGAACATATACAAGAGCACCAGCACTCTTGTTCTACAAGGAACTGAAACTGATTGCTAAGAAGTTTTACAGGGCATTCCTCTTGTCTTGCATTCCTGCTTCCAAAAATAGGGAAAGACGAATAGTGCCACTGTAAGTTTTTGTAATACACACAAAATAAGAACAGCTGAGTCACTTAGTCTCATTTCTTCTGTGTTCATCCTCAATATAAAATGTACTAGATGCAGAACAGATTTTACTATTCATTGCTCAGCTATAATAAAAAAATTTCAATTATTTTCTTCTAATCATGCTAGGGCTGTGGGTGAAAAGCACAGATGTCAATTTCTGATTGCATTGGCTTTTGCAAAGATTTGAATTTTGTGGGGGAGGAGAAGTTTGTAGGCAGGAGCTCAATGCATGTAGCTTGCACCACATTTTTTCTCAGGCTGTTTGCATATGAGCAAATGTTCTATAATAAAATATTATTTAGTAATTTTAATCAAGCAGCAAGTTAAAAGAAAACAAGCTATTTGATAATAAAGAGAATTCTAGTATTTTGTCCTGCAGTTTCCTCCTTTGTTCACTCTCTAATACAATTATTTTGTAGATTTATTTCTTTCAGCTGATTCTAATCTGTTTTGAAAAATGTTTTTTCTCCACAGTTGTGCAACATATTAAACTTGTGTATACTTGTATTAAAATAAGACTCAGTTTCAGAGGTCTATCTGGACCAAAAAAAACCCCAAACCAAAACAACAAACCAAGCAAAACAAAAAGCACCGACATAAAAATACAACTTCACTTAAACTAGGTAGATGATAAATGAAACATACAGTCTGTACTTATATTTATTTGCTTAATTTATAAAGCTTTTTTTTTTGAGTGTAAATTGTAAGAACCAATTAATTATTTCAGCACTCAATAAGGTGAGGTAGTCTGAAAAGATGAGTTTGCCGTCAGATTTTTTGATCATCATCAGACTGTCTGAAAGTGTTTATAGTGATATTTATCAATGGATGCATAGTGCTTCTGCTGAATTGGAGTTGCCTAAAAGATTTTACTTCTGCTAGTTGACTTGCCAATTTCTTCTTCTGAAGAAATGCAAAGGAAACCTATTTTTTAGAGATAGTTAGCTATTAAATTGCTGTACTCTTATGACACACTGCTATGTGGAAGCTGACTACTCTCTTATTCTGTTTCAGGGGTGTTCTCTGGGGCCACTTCAGTTACTGAGGTGCAATGAGGTATTCCATCTAGTTAAATAGCATGGTTAATTTTCAGAGTTGGCTACTTGCAGGTGCCAGTGGTACATGGAAGCTTGGGCTATGCAAATATAATTGGGTAATTGCCCCTGGCAAGGTGCCACAGTAAGGCAGCTATATTGCTATAAGTAATTAAGTGGTACCACCCTCTCTACATCAAGGTATCTTGTGCCATTTAGATTTTCACTTATTTCTAAGTGCTACTTATCAGTATTCAAGACAAAAGAGCTTCCAGGCTCTAATGAGAAATAAAAACATCTTAGAAGAAACCCAGTCCTCATATGAACTGGGGTTTTTTTATGCTATATGTTTTTTTTATGCTTTAGTAAATAGAGGTTGGAAGTTGAATTATTGACAGTTTTCACAAAATTGTAAGATTTTTTTTTTTTTTAAATCTGTTGCATCCTGTCTCTGTTAAACTGTCATAATGATCTCCTGGACGAAGATGTGTCTCTAATCACCTGATAGAATTTTTTTGTCCAATCGCATAGGTTAGGAAACATCATACAAAGTTAATCCCCAATGACATAGGTAAAATTTCGATTTGCTTTAAAATGCTTTTTACTTTTGCATATAAGGACAGTTCTGGTAAATTTGTTTAAGAACGACTTTCTTTTTCCCCCCTCAGAACAGCCTTTGCCATTCATTAGAAGTTTACTTTCACAGTATCAAGTACTTCTAGGATAGAATTTTGTAACATGCCACTAAGGTAAGTAAATTTTTGCCTGGGATTTTTTTTTTTTTTTAAGGCAGTTGTTGTGAGCAATGAACATTACAGCCACAGCCAAAGCAGGTAGATCTTTCTTCTGAGTTCTTTTAAAATTATTTCAAGATACTTCAGGACCTTAGCAGGTTTGGTAGAAGAATATAGATATAAGCTAACCTCTAATGCCATTTGCAACATTGCACTGAATCTGATGTAATATTTTTGAGAAATTGACTTAGGTGGGTAATTCTGTTCTGTGTGGAAGCAATTGGTGTGTTTCAAAGACTTAGCTGTATGGCCTTGCTTTGTCCTGCTCTTAGAAACTAAATTATGTTGACAGACTCTAAGAGTAACTTTTTTTTTTGCAGTCTTTTTCCTGTATGTTTTCTTCATTGTAAGTATGTCATGTAAAGGTAAATAAACTGGTAAGACTGTAGTTCCTTCCTTAATAAACGTTTTTTTAGAAGGTGTTTTTTCAAAGCACAGACTTGAAGATTAGAACTTTTAATTGTAGGTATTTAACCATTTTTATAAAACAGAACTCAAGAAGGTCTGAAATCAAATAATGATCTCTGTTTTTTTCTTTATACATTTTTAGATCTAGGACATTCCAGTGTTTTTAAAGAAGAGAATACAGAAGTCATGCACACAGCTTGCTTGCAAGATAGATCACAAGTATCAAAGTCTTGCTGGACTTGCAGTTTCTCCAAGACTAAATCTTATGTTGTACACAAATAGCTTCCCATTGAAATTTAAAAAATTGTTCAGTTTACTAGGCCAAATTGTGCTCTCAGGTGTTCCCTCACATTCCTCCTCATATCCTTCATCCTGAATACACACTTCTTTCCTTCAAAGCACCACAATAAAAAAATGTACCCTCATACCTCAAAACAAAAAAAAAGAAAAAATCTGTCCTCACTGAGAGAGTAGTTGAAATCAAAGTACATAAAGGAGGTAGACTAAGCTAACTTACCAAAACTAAAATATTTTAAATTTCATTCAGTTTCCTAACCTTCTCTAATGTATTCTTTCTTATGAATTTGGAAATGAGAATGTGGAGGAATCTCATTCACTTTTTTCATGCATTAACTTGATATTTACTTTTTTTCTTTCTCAATTATGTGGTTCTTTAAATTATTAGAGAAAAAATAATATTCTAAAGCTTTTCTGTGGTGAGGCAGTTGAATTTCACTTTAAGTGATTTATGGAGAGCTGTTAAAAAAATAATTTTTTCTCCTATCTTTTGGTTCCATGCTTTCCTTTTGGATAAGCAAGAGAACATTAATTTAAAGTAATACATTAGTGAGTCAAATTCTAAAGCATTTAAAATGTCTTTTTATTTTTGCTTTATAATGCAGTTACTAAAATTAAAAGAAACTTTTTGAATAAATGAAGTTATACTAATCAGTTACATAATTTGGGTTCTGAATACTCCCTTCAATAACTACTGTCACATTATTTGGCAAATCTGGGAGGAATGTTGAGAGAAAAATCATGTTTTTTAACTAGACTTCAGTGATTACGTTTGAGATCTTGATGGGACTCAGCTGACTAGTGCCCAGGAAAATTACAGAATAAGTTGACTGCCCAGGAAAAAGTAAATTTGAGAATACTTCTTCAGGCTCCTAGACACATGGAAAAGAGCGTACATGTGAATGTGACGTGCACACACACATGCACTCCTCTGGGACAAATGATATTTAATATGGATGTGGTTTATAGTGGTGTGGTAGATGTTCTTTAGATCACCTTAAGCTGTGCTCTCAAGTTAAAAAAATGAAAGATAAAAAAAAGAAACACAAACCAAACCAAATCAAACTTGAAGCTGGTATTTTCCTCATGTTTGAAGGAGGGCAATGTGCTGCTTCACGGAAGTCTATGCAGTGCTTGAGGCTAGCAGATAAATTAGGTAAGTATTCTTGCTTAGAGCAACTGTAGTAATGGTTTGTTTGGGTGGGTTCCTCAGAAATTAGTGCATATTTGGATGTGTCCAGCACAAACTTTTAACCAAAAGTTTTCTCAAGGAAAAAAAGCTTGTCTAACAGCCATGGAAGAAACTTCGATCCCCTCTTCCATGTATTTTGGCAGAGAAGAATTCAATTTTTAAGATCACTTACCTTTTGAAAAGCATCCTGCCTTTGTTTTTGAAAGCTATGCAGGCTCTGATAGGAGCAGCAAATGGGGACTTTAGGTGCTATATAGCTGTGGATGCACTGATGGTGAAGGCTGACCCATAGATGCTGAATATAAAAAGAGATGGTGAGTTCATGAGTGATTAAAAAGTCCTTATGCAGCAAACATATCTAAGAGGAGGCGGGTTTTTTAGCCTTTGCAGTGGTTGGGTGGATGCAGCCTAATGGCAAGTGTAGGGGTTTCTGGTCTCAGGAGCTCAAAGATAAAGGAAAACATAAATCTGTGAACTTTTATAGGGTTGTCTGACCAACAAAAATGTATGAGGCAAAGGAAAGATGAGGAAAAAGCAGCAGATTATTTCATATGTTGAGAGACATTCTTTAAGAGCAGAAGTGTTTGATGTCTGCAAGTACAGAGCACTTACCTGAGCCTCCTCTCATGAACACCAGTTCTCTTTATCCATTCCCTGTGTATCAAGTATTTGTCAGAGGTTTTGGGTCAACTCAAATTGGCAGGGGAAGATGAAGTGAAAAAAATAAAACAACAAGCTTTATGTTTACGGTTACTGAAGGAGATAGGGAGTAATTCTAACTGCTACTTATTTTCATCCATCCTAATTGATCTCTTTGCCTCTCAATAGAACAATTCTATTGCTTTTCCTCCAAGGCAGTATGTGTATATATACACGTACACATAAGTACAGTGATGTCTATTAAAAAAAACTTGTAATATACCTCTCTTTTCCTCTGTCAGAATGCATTTTAAGCAATTCCACAGCAAGATTCCAGCTCTCTGGAAGGTGCAGCTGTTCAGGTCCTACATCCATTGCTTTCATTGTGTTACTGTTTCCTACAGTTCACATGCTTGTAGCTCATCTTTGAGAAGGTAGAAAACATTAATTAAGTTTCAACTTTTTGATAGTGACCAGTATTCCTGTGTTATATAATTTACCTAAGACATAGAAATACATAGAGACCAAGATCTGTGTATCAAACTATGTGTAATAAAGACATTTTTATTTATTTTCTTTTTCAAACCATATTCAAAGTAGAGTTTTAGAAAGTTCTTTGGAACTGAAGAGCATAGGCTGAATTTTCTGTATTACTAGCTTTGAACACGGGTCTTCCTGAGTTGTGCTATAATCAAATATATTAGATTAACATATATGATTTGCAAAACCACTATACTCCTCAGCGCTTAAGACTTTTTACCCCCCAAAAAATTTCCCACTTTACAAACTCATCTGGTTTTTCCATATATATCAGTAGACCTCATTTAAAATCTTGTCTTTCTTATAAATGTAGACCTTCACAACTATGACTGATCCTCTTCTGCACTAGCTTCTTGTTGTTTACCAGAACAGATTAAGATCAGTGACCTTTTTCTTTTGCTGTGCAGATATCTTGGGCAGTCACACTAAAGAAATGTGAGGAAGTCAAACACATTTGCCAAAGCAAGAAATAAATTAAAATCAATGTTTGTTCTTGTTAAAGCAAACAAAGCTATCTACTACATTCCATCCAAACTAAAGAAAGTGGCCTGTTTACTTTGGGAAAAACACCAGAGATTCATCCAGTTCTGGTGTTTTTGGTTGTAGTCTACTTCACACATTTGTTTTCAGAAGCATCTGTGCAGCAAGTTCATATCTGAAAGTATTAATTCATGTCTGAATATATTAATTCATACTGACTGAACAAATCACTTTCATTAGACTTGTAGCAGTATTTTTTCTTATGATTAATACTGTGTTTTTATCCTGATATTTCCTTGTTCATGGAAGGAATCTATGATGAAAATTGGAACCTAGAATATGATGGTCCTTACTGGGTCCAGCCCCAGACTGATCTGTTCTGTCTCTCCAGTCCTGCTGTTTCCAAGTCTCAGAGCACTTCTTGATCTGGATGTTTCTCTCTATTTAGAAATAGAGTGGATTTCTCATGAACTTGTGCAGTGTCTCCTTGAATGCATACAAATAAGCATGGTATCTGCAGTCAGAACTTCTAGAGCTTAAGTGCACTTAGAAATGAGATGCTTCTTCTCTTTAATTTTTTTCTTGAATCTGCAATTATGAATTTCAAGCAGAGGCCTCCTAGGCCTCAGGAGTCAGTTCTTGTATGCAAGTCACAGCACACTTCAACCACCTCTGACTCTGGTGTGTCTGTTCATACAGATGTTATGTGCTTTTAAGCAAATCTGTCTCTTGTTCTCACTTCTTCTGATGTAATTCCTTTCAGCAGAAAGTGTAGCAGGTGATGAGCTCTAGGCATGCACTTAATGCAGTTCTAACTGTTGATGAGTGCTCAGGCAATGGGACCAGGCAAGAGGTAGTTTAAAATAAACTTGCCTAAAAGTTCTATAGCATGAGTGTTAGCACTAGCTGTTCAATTCAACAAACCTTCCAGTAACAAAAGTAGCTGCTGTCTATCAGTATATCTAGATATTCATTCATTTAGATCAAGAAAATTTCTTACTTCCCCATCTACTGCTACATCCTTGAAAAACTGAAATAACTCAGCTAAAAGGATCATCTTGCTGATTTCTAACCACTGTTTCCAAACATCACTCATCACTCATCTCAGATTAGGTGCTGAAACTACATAATAAAACTAGGACTCAAAATCACAGCATCTTTTCTGTAATGTTTCAGCATCTTGCTTTTTATCCACGAAGTAAGATCTCACAAAGTGGAATTTAGCTTCAAACTGAATTAATTTGTCATCTGTTTTCCATGTTCTTTTCTCATTTGATATGGCATATTCAATCCACATGGTCAGATTCTCATTGTTTCATTTAGGTGTAATTACCTACATTGCCTATTGACATAAACAAGAGTAGCTGAGACCTAATCCCAAATTTTAAAAGATAATTTTTAAATAAATATTTTCAAGTTATATTTTACAATCTTATAAGTAGTTTCCTATTTCTGATATTTCTAGATAATTCAGGATGACCCTATGGTGAGTACAGAGAAAAGCTGTAGAACACAGTTGTGCTCACCTATACTATTCCTGAAGATAAATTTTTTTTTGGTTTAAGGGATTACTTTAAATTTAATCTTTTAATATTGACATTTTGTTTTTTTTTTTGGTTGGATCTCTTTCTAGGCCTGTGTAAATAATTTATTTTTTTAATTGAGCTGATGAACTCAGAAAAAAAATCAATCAAAATCTGATCTAGTGGTTTGGGTTTTATTTGTTTGTTTTTGTGGGTTTGGGGTTTTTTGGTTGTTTGGTTCTTTGTTTATTTGGTTTTGTTTGTTTGTTTTTTGTTTATTTTGTTTTTCCCTAAGAAAAAAAAGCAGGAAACATGTATTTGATTCGACCCTTCCTCTCTCTCTCTTTCTCTGTGTCTTATTTTCTGGCACATGTGGTAGAAAATGGTAAGGCATGTAAATAACAATTCAACAGATGACTGTGTCTGGAAAGTTTAGGGATCTAATTCACTCCTTTCTTCTGTTTAATGTCTATTTCTTTTGTAAGAAATTGCCACCTATCCTATTTTAGAGAGTAATGGATTTTATTTGGGTTTTTTGTAAGCTATTTAATTTTTTTTTTTTGACTGAAGAATATCTCTTGACTTTTTTCATAACTAGAAAGTGTTATAAAACAATTGCTAGGTTACTCAAAAAGCAAAACAAATAAAAGTTGAAACATGACAACCATGAAGCTTAAGAGCATCTGTATTAAAGCAGTTTAAACCAATGGAGCCATAAATCAATATTTGGAGGAACTGCAGCACATCACCTGTTCTCCTCCCTGATGGTCCTCTAAGTCTTTGAAAGGCCTGTCCCTCTGAATTTTGCCAAAAGAAATGGGCTGGAAGACCCTAAGTTTTGCACTCGTCTTGTATCAGGCTGACAGGCCTGGAGTTTCCTGGGTCCTCCTTCAGGCCCTTTTAGTGGATTGGTGTGACATTCACCAACTTCCAATGATCTGGGATGTCCCCAGTGAGCCAGGACTGTTGGTAAATGATGGAGAGAGGCTTGGAGAGCTCTTCCGCCAGCTCCCTCATCACCCTGGGGTGGATCCCCTATGTCCCATAGACTTGTGGGGATTCAAGTGGCTCAGCAGGTCACTAACTGTTCCCTCCAGGATTACAGGGGGACTATTCAGATTCTTATTTCTCTCTATAAGCTTCAGAAGCCCTCAAGATACCCTGTTTTACTGTTGAAAACTGAGGTAAGGAAGGTGTTAAATACCTCAGCCTTTTCCTCATCTTTGGTAACTATGTTTCCCCCCATGTCCAGTAAAGAATGGAGGTTTTCCTTGCCCCTCCTTTTGCTATTGATGTATCTGTAGAAGGACTTTTTATTATCCTTAACAGAAGTGGCAAGTTCAAATTGTACCTTTGTCTCTAATTTTCTTTCTGTGTGACCTAACTATATTACTAAACTCCTCCTGAGTAGCCAACCCTTTTTTCCATAGTCTGTAAGCTCTCTTTTTTATCCTAATTTCCCCCAGTATCTCCCTGTTCAGTCCGACTGGTCATATTCCCCTCCAGCTTGCCTTTCGGCACACTGGGCCAGCCCGCTCCTGTGTATTCAGGACTTGCTCCTTGAAGTACGTCCATCCCTCCTGGACCCCTTTGTTTTCAAGGGTTGTTTCGCAGGGTACAATCTGAATCAATCTTCTGACTAGGCTGAAATCTGCCCTCTGGAAGTCCAGCATAGATGTTTTATTGATGACCCTCCTTGCATCCCTGAGTATTGAAAACTCTATTATTTCATGGTCACTGTGTCCCAGACAGCCTCTGACCACCACATGTTCCACCAGCCCCTTTCTGTTTGCGAACAGAAGGTCTAACAGGGCCCCATCCCTGGTGGGCTCATTTACCAGCTGGAGCAGGAAATTATCCTCTATACAGTATCTAGCAAGAGGTATCTCTGCCCATGATGGTGGGGTTGGAACTAGATGATCTTTAAGGTCCTTTCCAACCCAAACCATTCTATGATTCTATATATGTAGGGAAGGGGGGAAGACAAGACAGTAATAGAGTACTAAGGCAGAGGAAGATTTCATAAGAATTGTTCTTTATACATGGCTTAATGGACATTGGCACTGAATTTAATTTGAATGGAAGTAGAGTTGGGCATAAAATCTCTAAATTCCCAGAAAAAAAGGGGCAGGTCTTTAGAAAGAACAGGAAAAATAATGACACTTAAAAAACCCAACCAGCCAACCAAACACAAAAACAACCAAAAAAACCCCCAAGCCTAAGAAAACAGCAATGTTCAAACTTGTTGATTCTAGAGGAGTCTGTGTTAAATCAATGTTATACTATTGTCATTCCAGTGATACATGTATTCGGACACCTACCTATAAATAGGAGTGACATATCCCCTACGTACTGATGGCTGTGTAGCCCTTCGGCTCATTACTGCTGTCATATTCCAACAGCAGAACAGCCTGAATATTGTGTGCATTGTAATTTGTATCAGTAACATCAAGGGGGTTGAAATCACATAGTCTGCTAGCCCACTATTTACACTAATGTTCATCTCAGATGCTCTGCTGAAACTTGAGGGAAATGGGAATTGTGGTTTTTGTTACTGTTTCTTTACTATTACTGCTGTTGGGTTACAGAGTGTGTGCTGCTTTCTGCTTGACTTGCTTACGTGGGGCACCTTCCTTTGAGTGCTTACCTCCCACGGCAGCTGCTGCAGAGCTTGCAAACCTCTCTGGGGCATGGTCCACATTTGTTCAGTGGGAAACTTAATTGTGTTAAGAATTTCTCTGTGAAAAAGAGGACAAAATAAGTTTCATGTCATCTTCAATGACATTTTAGAAATCAAGCATCACAGATTTCTGTATTGTATTAAATATGTACATATCTCAACGTTAAAAGTTTATGTAAAGAACACTTTTTGATCACTTGATATTCTCCCTTTTCTTAAAAAATCATTTCCTGGGGAATGTTGGGGGAGGATTGTTTTGTTGTACTGCTTTTGAAACACACTGTTCTCAATGTTCATCTGTTCCTGCAGAATTTAAAATCCATTTCTTGATTATCTCTGAACTATAGAAATTTTAAGCCTGCTAGGTTATGCAAGCAAATTATTCTGCTTGCTAACTTGATAATTTTCACCAGAGGCTAAATGTAAATGAACATTCTTTCTGATTGCACTCTCAGTTTTTACAGAAAACTCATAAATAGAGCATTGGGGGACTCTTTTTTTAGTTGCTTACCAAATATCTGTTGAATTATAGAATAACTCAGGTTGGAAGAGACAAAACTCTTGCTGAGAACAGGGGTAGCTATGAGACCACACAAGATTGCTCAGTAACTTTTCTGGCTGTGCTAAAATGTCTAGGACTAAGATAACCAGCCTCTCTGGAAAACATGTGGCACTGCCTACCTGTCCTTATGGGGAAGAGTGTTTCTCATTACCTGGGCCTCATTATCTGTCCCTGGTGTCTCATGTGCCCACCATGTACCAGTGTAAGAGCATGGCTCAGTCTTCCAGGTAATCAGTCCACAAGCACTAGGAGGCTGCTGTTAGGTTGTCTGTAAACCCTTCCCTGACTGAACAAAGTTTGGTCCCTCAGCCTCCTCCCACAAACAAGTCCTCCAGCTCCGACTCTCCTGGTGGCCCTCACCTGATGTTACTTCAGTCTGATGCCTGTCTGGTACTGGGTGACACGAAATTGGGTGGCATGTCTAGATGTGACCTAAAGAGTGTGAATATGGACAAGACAGTCCTTTCACTATCTCTGCCAGTTGTGCTGCTGTTCACACAGCACTGGATAAAGTTTTCTGTCTTTGCTGTCAGGGCTGGTTGCAATCCCAGTTTGCTATTGGAATCTATGAAGAACCCGTTTTCCTTTTCTGCAGAGCTTGCAGAGTGTTACAAGTCTGAATCTTGAATACGCTCTTCTCTAACCTTTCCACTTCCTCATAATAAATTCCTTTTATTAAGGCTTTCATGTGGCTACCCATATAAGAAATACCAGAGGTGTTTGTGTGGGTATGTCTAATTCACGTCTTCTGAGAACTTTTGAGGCTGGACATTTAAACCCTACATTCTACTTTTTAGAATCTCCATAATAAACAACCATTGTTCTTTTAGTTGATGACAATATATAAGAAAATTAATTTAAGGGGTTTTTTTATTATTTTTGACTTCTAGAAATGTTTTTTTGCAAATTTCTCACACATCTCTATGAAAACTAACTTCTATTTCTGTGTAGAAACTTAAAAAACAAAAGTTACAATATAATAATAAATAACAAAAATTCAGACAAGGCAGGAAGGATAACCAAAGGTATGGAAAGGAGGACTTACACTTGAGGTATGATCAAATACACAGGGGCTTGGAGAACTGAAAGGAAATACAGCAATTAAAAAAAATAAATAATTGTAACTGATATAGAAAACGCAGAGAGTTTAATTTTTCAGTGTCTTCAAATTAAAATTTTAGTTGGAATCAAGTCCAGCTGAGAGGAAGCATTTCAAAAGAAAGAGCTCTAGATGTAGTTTCCTGAAGTTTGGGTTGCTGTGAATTCAAAGAACCGTAAAATGGTCTTACGTTTGAGTCAGCTACTGAAATGCTTATGGCCTAAATGATGTTCTTATTAGTATGAAATAGGGTAAGGCTTTGGTGTTGCTTGTTTACAGTGTCCATGCTGTTAGAAATTTTTATTATATACAACTTCTATGTATGCGTTGTTTGCTTGTGGCAGCAGCGGGGAGTGGTCAGGGCTGCCCCATGCTGGACACAGCCGGTTCCAGGTGGCTCCATCTGACCCCCTGCAGGGCACAGCTCATCCCCAGAGGGAGCTCATCCCACGGCAGATCCTGGAGGGAAGCTTGGGTAAGGAAGGGGAAAACACTCTGGCACTAAGGGGAAAAGTGTCAGAAACAGCTGTGCAAGCACAGTGGGGACTGGGGGAGAAGGAGATCCAGGTGGCAGAGCAGGGTTTCCCCTGCAGCCTCTGGAAAAACCGTGATGGAGCAGATGTCTCCTGAAGGACTGCAGCCCATGAGAAAGGTGCTGGTTTTAGCCACAAATGCAAGGCACAACACCATCCTGACTAAGTAAAGTTAACTTCACACTTTCATGCAAGCCAGATGTAGTGCAATATATCTTGTAAATTCTGTGATATCCATTTCAGCATAATTAATACTACCTAAAGGAGGTCAGAACAAAGCCATGGCATGTAAACTATGAATACATACACTAACCACATTTGAATTTTTTTAACTGCAAGAAGGTTCCTCATCTTTTCAGTCAACACAGGGACAGAGCCATCTCACTGAGGGAAACGGATGTATTGGCTATTACCCACTCCCATCTGGTGCATGTCCTGGTAAATAAACCTCTCTTTTAAGGAGTGCAATGTAGTTTCAGAGTTTGAAAGACTTTTAAAGAAAGTTTATCAGGGTAAGAATGCTAAAAGTTTTCAATTATTACAGTGTAACTGCCTCTATCCTTCTGTCACAGACTATATATTTTGAAGTGTTTTGGCTTAGACATCCACCCCCAACCGAAATGCAAAAATGTTTGAAGAAGGGCTAGAAGAAACCATGACTGGGTCACTAAGTTTATCTTTCATAGTTACATATGAAACCTGTATGTTTATTTGCTTTTAACCTACTTATCTTGTGAAACAGAGTTCCAACATCCTGTTGTATGATTTAAGATAAAAAGTCACAAGTTAAATAGCTTGGAGACTAACTGCATTGCATCAGTTTTCCATAAACAAATAAACCAAAAAATCTTATAATTTCATTAAAAATTATCACCTTTTTCTTTCCTAAGACCTATATTCCTCTGACTCTTGATGACTGGCATTAATTATAACTACACTCTTTAATAATCTGTTAGTTTTATGTTTATTCCTCTTGTGTTGGATTTATCTGTGGTTTATGTCAGGTTGCCAAGTTTTCCAGTTATCTGTATCACCCTGTTTACCATTAAAGCATTAACAGAACAGCAGCCTCTTTTTTGTTATCTAAAAACTTAGGTCCAGGGATTTGAAATTTCTTGACTTTAACTTTTCCCTAGTTATTCATGGTAACTCTTTCATAATTATTATTTTTTTTTTACCTACATGAGAAGGAATAGTAACTGCAATCTAAATGTTCTTCAAATATTTCTACAATTTCCTTCCCACAATACACTGTTTCATTCTTTTTGCTATTGATATTATTAAGCTGATCAGTTTTAAATAAAACTGCTCTATGATATACCTAATATCAGCTTTCCTCCTGATGTCATCTACCTTTACAGAAAGCCTTCTTTTTTACCTAGAGTAGCCTTCTCACTCACAAGCATGTGAATTGCCTAGAACTCCTTTATATAAGGTTTTCTTACATGCCTACTGAGTATTATTCAGATTTTTTGTCACAATTAGTTTTTCCAGTATGATTCAAACCATAGTAAAATTTACTTCAGAGAAAAAAAATCAACTCTCAAGCACTAAACACATAAGCAATAGATATAACTGATTCATGAACTATTGCAGTACTAGCTCTTAATTTGGGGTCTCAGTTTTTTGGCTTTTTTTTTCTGCCAAAATGATGCCTCGTGATGTTAAATAGAAAATGAGAATGAAAAAACTTCAGCAGAAAAATCTAAAAATGCTGGTGTCTCTATTGAGAGATCCCAGAAGGGAATAGAGAAGGCTCCTCAATAAGGTAAAAGAAATGAATCAGTGTGCAGCCTCCTACAGAAAGAATAGAAAATGAGAAAGGCTAAGAGGAATAAAATACTAATAACCTGCAAACAGTGTGATTGTCTAAATGACATTTAAAATAGATTTCTGAAACCTCCCAAATAGGGAATTGAAATGTTACCTTGAATTTTAAGCAGAACTTATTTATGTTGAGGAAACATAATGATCACAATAAAGCTAGTTTAATAATAGATTTTTTGTCCTTAAACTGCTTGAGATAAGCAATAACACACGTTAGTGTTATAATATTATCATGTATTAGTTATAACTATACTGTTATAAAGATGTTATTCTGCCTCCTAATTCACTAGAAATGCTAAGTTTGAATGTTAGTAAGAATAAAAGAGACTTGCATTTTAAAAAGTTGCTAAAATATGGCTTGCCGCTCTGCTCCACCAAAGTTCTAGTGAAGTAGTGCTTATCTGGTAGTTTAATATTGTGAAAAACACCTGCTTCTGACCTTAGCATTTTATTTTAAAAGATTATGTTTTAAGCTTTCAAAGCCATAAACTAAGCCTTTTAGATAAAAACCTAAAAGGTTAAGGTGCATCTATTGTAAACTGTCATCTCTCCAAAGAAATAATGAGACAGATTAAGTCCACAAAATGTCAGTCAGTCATGCTTTTTGTTTGTGGCTGGAAATGACTTAATCACTGCAAATATATAGAGACTCTCTTCCATTGTCCCTCCTCTATGCTCTTAGAAAGTAAGCATAGCTCTAAAATACCAGAGCACAAGGGAGATTTGAAAGAGATTTTGGAAATTAAAAGGGCTGTTTTGAAAAGGCCATATCCTTAATGGCTGGTTAAGGTGTTCAAGAACTGAGCATAAAGTTCACCTTTTCTGCTTTGCATCCTGACCAGCTGTGTGCGGTGCTTTCCCAAGATGGCTCAAGCCCAGAGCAGATAGCCTACCCTCTTGTACAGTATTTCTGTCTCTAGGTGGAGAGGGAAAGAATTTTGTGAAAATGGTCATTTTCCGCTCCTGAAAAAAAAGAACTTAAAGGATGCTTACTGAATGCTTTTTCCTTTTAGTTGCAGCCGTCCCTTTATGGGGTAAGCAGTTTGTTGTTCACAATGCAATGACCTACCAAGGAGATGCAGATATCACACCCACAACAATTGTTGTAACCCACAACAATTTTATTTTTTATTTTTTTTTTTTTTTTTTTCCCCCCAGCATAAATTTGCTGCAGAATTCACTACAGCTCATTTACTTTGCATCAGTGAAGAGTGTGGTTAGCGTCATGGAAGATGCAAGTCATGCAACACTGTTGGTGTTTGGTACAGCTTTTTCCAATATCCATATGTGCCTAGCATTTCTTGTAAGTAACCATATGTTGTACTAGATAGTTGTACCTGTTCCACCAAGAGGAACAATAGCTGCTCAAGTCCCTGTGTTTGAAGAAACCTTAAAAATTTAGAGAAATATTGACATTAAAATCAGCAAAAAAAAGGAAAAAATATGAAGTTACTTAGGTATTTTACAGGGTTTGGTGTTTCATTCCTGATGGAATTTAAACTGATCTCTTCTACAAATCTGTTGTGCTTTAAATGAGATACTTGTAAATCTTGCTCCATAAAGTCAGTCAAGAATATTGGTTCAGAGTAAGTCTGCCAACTGTGTAAATATCCATAACATAACACTACACAAGGAGGGGGATCTATTACAGTTCTACAAGTGTTTAATAATTACCTGAGCTCATATAAAAGTAGCCACTCAACTTTATTTGATTTCTGTAGGAATATATTTTTAAGGGGAATACTTGCAGTGAAAGTAACATGCAGCTATTAGAGTCTAACATGGCATCAGAGAGCCTTCAAAGAAGGAGAGTACATGGATCATTACTGCGTTCCAATTCATGCCTAACGCTGCACAGCTGGAACATGTTGGATTTCACAACTTCAAGAGGTAGTCTTCATTTCTGCCAGGCTGGTACAACTGCCGCAAAAGCACCTGGTGCAAAAAAAAGACCACAGGGGATTCATTATGTGGCATTTTCCTTATGAAGAAGCAGTGACTCCATGTTATGCTAATGTGCTTCTGGAAGTACTATCAGTCAGCAAGACAGGGAAGAGGCAGGTAGCGAAGCTTTAGGCATAGCATTAGCTCCCAGGTTTTGATAACATTCCTCACTATTTGTAAGAAAGGGTTTACTGGTGGGTTTTTTTGTTTTCCCTGTGGCTACTTAATACCGTGCTTCAATAATTTATTTTTTTCATAATAACTGGTACTATTTTAAAACAGTCTAGCTAGTGTACTGAAATACAGTAAGCTGTGTTGTAATGTTCTATGCTGCTTTTGCCACTGAGTTAGCTTTTATTTGCTTCTGGGCATGTCAGATGTTGTCTATATTACAGAGTTGTTAGGGAAGAAACATTAGAAGGCAAGTCATTCTTAGCCTCAGACTGTAATTGTGGGTGCACAGTCTACATATAAAGTCTTCCTGTGCAAATGGTTCAGTCAAGCCCTTTGCTCAACCAGAGCCCCACAGATTCTGGAAGGGTTGTGCATTATTGATGTCTATGTTGGTCAGCCTCTTGTACCAGAACTACTGAGGTTTTTATTTACAGTTTTGCAATAAGTGCAGAGTAATGCTTTTCAAGCCTCGTAAGAAATTAGACTGATTGTGCAAGATTGCCTGAAAGCATTATGCCTTTTCCTTTATCTCTGTTTAACTCCAGTACAATTTCAGCCTTTCTTAGTATTCCTAACTAGGTACACATTAGCTACGACATGTATAGTTCTGCCTGTATATTCTGCTCCCCTTTTATGTAGAGATAGTGTAGCATAGTGAATACTACAAGAAAATAAAAGTGTGAACATCAGATTTTATAATTAAATGCACATCATCTGCTTATGTTAGAGGCAAAAGCTGCTTCCTTCTGAAGACAACACTAGCTTCCTGTTCTATGAAAAAAAAGTTCCCCAGAGTACCCAAATGAGGACTAAAAGCTGTTAAATGGTTACATATATTTAAATCTACATATATTTCAAAAGCTGCACTTTAAATTGGGGAAGGAGTTGATATAATTCTGTTTCTTGACTGGAATGAATGACGAATGGAATGAATTTATATCAAAGAGGCTGGATTTTCCTTTTTTTGAAAAAAAACAACAAAACACAAAGGAATGGATCACATTACAGAAATGAAATGGACATCTTTCAGTCAATGCATTGTTCTGACAGAAATTCAAAATACCTGCATGCAAACATCTTCTAATTGACTTATTTTCTTCTCAATAAGAGAAATGTTTGGGACTAGTTGTTCTTGGTGGTTTTACTCTTTGTCAAAAAATATTTGCAAATCATCTTGTGTCAGTGGTGTGAAGATCACTGGTCAAAATAGGTCAGCTCAGCCATATAAGCACAGAAACTCCATAATCACCCTTGCCTTCATGCTGGCATCAGCCTTAATTTTTGTTTATTTTCAATTTTGTTTCTTTCTCACTGGTAAGTGGAGTGAATCTGTTCTTGTGTTGGTTGAAAGAATCCCTCTAAGTTAGCTTTTTTTTCTTCCTAAGTTTCCTAATCATCTGCCACCAGCCTCTGTTGGAGGTGAGTGATTAGACTGTGAGGACCTAAAGCCTGAGCCAGTGTGGCTTCTCTTAAATTCTCTTTTCTTTTTTTCTATTTGCCCACCAAGCAGAAACTTTTGTGTGATCTGAATAGACATTGCAACAAAAATGTTCACACAAAACCTTTATCATAATGTCAATGTACCATGCCAGCTGCACTGCCATTATTCCTGTGACGATGAGAAAAGAGCTCCTTTGGAGTTAGTTACAATCCATTATCTATGTAAGAAGTTGTAAGATCTTGGTATCTGTATGCCCTTTCTCCAAGAGGGGGATTGAAAGAGCAATTTAAAACCATGACTGTCAATAATAATATTCAAGGGACTAGAAAAAGACACTTTTCTTTTTAAACAAAACAAAACCCTGTGGGCAGTTCCAAGCATGTAACCAATTACTTATCTTCTTGTCTATCCACCTTTTGTTGTGTGAATATTTTTCACAGTATGAATGTCTTAAGACCTATAGAGGTGCTTGCTGCAGATCATCAAATTCAAGTTACTTTTTTTAAGTTTGATAAAAAAGCAGTTTGATAATAAAGGCACTACAATTCCAGTTGCTGTACAGTGACCACTGTGCAGCACAAAAGAGGAGAGGCAGATATCTACAGCAATTATTTCAGCTGTAACAATAATAAACTATTGGACAATTTAGTATGTTTCAGATGGAAATTCAGGATTCTTTATAAATGTAATTTATGAGCTCTGTGAGGAGAACACAAATGCTAGCCACTAACCAGGAAAGACAAAGAAGTCTTAAAGACATGAAGAGAAATACTTACATCTGCTGACGGCACACCCTTATCACTGTAGCTAATGTAAGATTCTTCAACACATACAGTTGACTGTATTTGTGATGTAAAGATGGTATTAACATTCTCCACCGTGCAGAGCTCCAGCCAAGGTTATTTTAGAAGTAAGTATGCTTGGATAAAGAGGAATGGGTTTTTTCAAGTCTTTCTTACCCCTTCTGGGAAGTTTCAAATTTTTTCAAAGCTTAATGACTCCACATAAAAACAAAAACAAAAAAACAACCAACCAACCAACTAAAAAACAAAACCCAAAAAACCCAAACAACAAACAAACAAAAAATCTCGACATCTAATTTGTCTACAGTTATGAGTTTTTCTTATCTTATATTGCAACATATTTGCAATCAAATAGTTGTTCCCTCAGATTTGGCACTGCAGTTTTAATGAGCAATGGAATCTTAAATAAGTGGGTGAGGCCCTTGCTAGTGCATTCAGAGCTGGCCCTGGATATTCACTTCAGAAAGAGCATAGGTACTCATTTTCCATCAGATGGAAAATTAATAAATAAATGAGCAAATATTTGAACACCACCTTCCCCATTCTATGTTGTAAACCAGTAAATTAATAGAAATCCTTTTTTGTCTATTGACAATAATAAAATACATAAGTATTTAGAAATGTAGCCCACACCTATGGGATCTATTACAAATAATAACTGAGGTTGTAAGGGATCTCTGGAGAAGTCATCTTGTCTAGCTCTCCTTCTCAAGGAGGGCCACCTAGAGGAGCTGTTGCCCAGGAGGATGTCTAATCTCTCTGGGCAACCTATTCCAGTGTTCAGGCACTCACAGTAAAGACACTTTCATGATGTTCAGAAGGAGCCTCCTTTGTTTCAGTTTGTGCCCATAGCTTCTGGTCCTGTTACTGGGTGCCATTGGAAAGATCCCTCTTGCTCTTTCTCTTCTCTAGACTGAACAGTCCCAGCTTTCTTATCCTTTCCTCATAAGAAAGATGCTCCAGTCATCTTAGTGGCATTTCCCTGTACTCTGGTGAGATGTCCATTTCTGTCTTGTACTGAAAACCCCAGTGACTGCAGCACTCAGTGGCCTCACAGGTGCTGAGAAGAGGGGAGGCATCATCTCCTTCCACCTGCTAGCAGCACACCTGCTAATGCAGCCCCGGATGCCATTTGCCTTCTTTGCAGCAAGAGCACATTACTTGCTCATGTTCAGCCTGGTTTCCACTAGGACCCCCATATCCTTTTCTAGCAAACTGCTTTCCAGATGAGTGGCCCCCAATATATACTGGTATGCGGGCCTGTTCCTCCCCAGGGGCAGGACTTGGTAGTTTTGCTATTTGCTGTTCCTGAGGTCCCTGTCAGCCCGTTTGTCCAGCCTGTCAAGGTTCATTATTTCTATTATTCATAGAACAATAGAATCATAGAATGATTTAGGCTGGAAGGGACCTTAGAAATAATCTACTCCAACTTCCCTGCTATGGGCAGGGATGCTTCTCACCTAGACAAGGTTGCTCAAGGTCTCATCCAACCTGGCCTTGAACATCTCCAGGGAGGGGGCAGCCCCAACTTCTCTGGGTAATATGTTCCAGAGTCTCACCACCCTCATATTAAAGAACGTCTTCCTAAGATCCAGTCTAATACTGTAACAACATACACAGTGCAACTCAAAAAGATGAGTAGACTAACAGAGAAGGAAATACAATTTGCTTGCAGTTTTTGGATGGAATGACAGGCTAAAGCCATGTAACTGTATTACACAAAGTTATTATTTCTCAAAAGTTTTCAGAGGAGTATATTTTTCATCAAATAAAAACAAACAAAAACCCAAAACTCCCAAGAAGGTGCCACACAGAGCTAACAAAATGGTGTTCAAGAGGAAGCACAAGTGTGTGCTTGGTGTTTCACAAAAAGGCAGGCAACCCCAAGCTATGCACTTCTTCCAAGCAAGGTTGCTTGTTGCACAGAACAGAGTGATCTTTCAGCCAGCCAAGGTACTTTGCTTAAATTCAGCCTTTTAAAAACCAAGTTGTTAGTAAAATCAGTTGCTCCCCATTTCAATTCTGTAACAAACCATTATTCTGCACTATGTAAAGCCATCTAAGGGCTTCAGTGTGCTCAACCTACACCAATTCTTCTGGAAGGCCAAGCATCACTACTCATCTTATATGGTATAAAAACCTCAGTGGGATTTCCTCACATGCACGCTTGAGCCACAGCAAAACCTGCAAAGGACCTATACCCTTTATTGAGTTTAGGGTTTATTGCCCCATTTCCTCTGGTCCTGTGCATTTCAGCACCTCTCTGAATGGCACACAAGGTAATGTCTTCAAGAACCTTCATGAGAAGCTAAAATCTATTAACACAGTTCATCTTTTTTTTGATTTTTCTTCTTTCATTTCGAATTGTTTTCAAAATCTAGCACAAAATTTCTGTCATGAGTAATATCTCTAGGCTCTGAGCAATGTGGTGTAGCTGAAGTTGTCCCTTCTCATTATAGGGCACATTGGACTGGATGACCTTTAAAGGACCCTTGCAACTCAATTCTAGATAAGGTTTAATTTACCTAAGACAAGGATTTATTAAAAAAAATAATTATATTTTCCTTGGTAAAAATAACGAGGAAAAACTTTAGTCAAAGTGCAACTTAATAATTGTTTCATAGTCTGGAGAATAGAAACGCACTCAGAATCTGGAAAAAAAATGGCATAATATGATTTTAAAACATTTTCAATGTTAAATAAACTAGGAGAAGAAGGAGGTGACAAATACTGATGGAGCACTTACTGGTCACCTTCAAGGGTATATGCTATTAATTTTGATAAACCCCTACTCTGTGAAAGAGGGGTGGGCAAACAGGGGTAATGTTATGCAAGGCTAGCTTAATCTAAAGCATTTTTCTTAACAACTTTCATATAAGTTCAAAGAAACTACTGTTTCTCTTTTTTCCCCTCCTTTTACTACAAACCAGTGAAAAGAAAGAGACTTTAATAAAAACGTTTCTTAATAAAGGCTAATCTCTCTTTTTTATGCATCTATAGGCAGAATTTTGCATTGTTCTGCTGCAGTACTTTCTGTCCAGTGCAGTGGTTTATATTTTCATCCTTAAATCATGTCACAGCCTTGCTTGTAAAGGATAGCAAATCTTTCAATAAGTCCTGACAATAAATCTTTCACAGAAGTTTGTAAGCCCTACTGACTCCTTAATGCTGTATTCTTTGTCTTAAAAGGAATGTTTTAATGGATTTTTAATATCTGTATAAACATACAAATTAATATGACATGTTTCAGAAATGCAAAATATTATTAGGAACAAATTCTAAATGTCTTGGCCATCATAAAAAGGAAAATCTTAAAAAAATATCCATTGCTCATAATTGAAAAGTAGCTGTGCTATATGCAATAACTCCTGCCTGTCTACATTAAATGTACCCATTTAATGTATTTATAAGTCCTTTATAACCACAATATTAGGATGCTAAACTTTTTCTTAATATGGGTCATGAAGTTTTTATTGCAAATACTATCCTTAGGAGTTTCTTTATATTATTTAATATGTTTTATTTTATCTTGTCTAGCTCTTTGTTTGCCTGTAGTTCACCTTTCCAATGTGAACTACTAAGTTCTTAGTGCAGATGCAAAATAAAACGCTTAAAAAAGAAAAATATTTTGAAGCCAGTTTTGAAAAGGTTTTTATGAGTGATATTTTTGTGAACAACACACAGGTCAGTGCACCTGATATTCAGTACAGGTATGTAACAGCATGCAGCATTTAGCACTCTGCAGGGATGTTGAAAATTGGCAAGGGATTTTGATGCTCACTTTAAACCCCCAAAATTCAGCAAAACCAGAGCAGCTTATGTTGTCTGAGCATTAAGCAAATGTCTCCATAGTGATGGGTCAATACCGTAGGTCCTAATTCACATGGAAAAATTAGATATTTTCTCATGAAGTCAACAATACATGGTTGAGGCAAGATAGGCAAAACTCCTTTGCATCACAAACCTTTTTCTTGGGTAAGAGGTGGTAGCAAAATAGAAAATCCAAGGGACATTTGAACATGAAAATTTATTATAGTATTTAAGTGTTTGGCTGACTGATATAATGGAAGAACATCATAAGCTAAGCACTGATTACATGAAATAGTCCTGAAAATCTTGCTGTTCTTGGAGGTTTCGGAAAAACAGATGAGGTAGAACCCCATACATCCGTGAACTTCTTGAACACTCACACCCATAGCCGTATGAAAGTAGTGTTGGTGTCTCCAAAGTTTTGGATAATCTCAAAAAGAATAACCTGAAATATCATATACATATTTTAGAAATAAAATCAGTCTGGTCTGTTTAAAAGATACTTTTTCTCATTCTGTGTGCTACTTAATGTATATACCATACTTAATTTCCTGCAGAATTCAAGGTCAGTGCTATCCATTCAGTTTTCTTCTGTATGATTCTTCTGTTAGCAGAGATGCCTGGAGTAGGAATGCCTTGCTTTGTTGTTTTTTTTTTCCCCCCCACTGCTGCTACTGGTCTTGAATTTCATGTTTCTGAAGTTTTACCTCATGATGTAGTCAGTCACTGATCTGATTTGTTACTAACCTTGGGTCAGTTTGTGCCAATATCTGTAACTGTCAGTGTTTACAAACACAGATTTGGATGTGAATTTGTTATGACTGAATCTATATTGGTGATTCCAGTTTACCACATTGATGTATTTCCCTGTCTTATATTTCTAGGTCTGTGAAATGTGCAACTAATAAAAAAAAAAAAAACAAAAAAAGACAAAAATCTGTAATTTGTCTTTGAGGAAAAGTATCTATTTTAGAACAAATGTATTATTGGGAAAAAGTAGGTAAAATGGGTTGAATTCATTTGCTTGATGAAGACAGTGTATCTTCTAATGGGGTCAAAGAGTGATATTCTTGATAGTTAATTAGTGACAAGTGCTAGCTGAAGAATAAGCAATTGAGAAAGCTACTTGATGAAAAGACTTTTTTAATACAGAAAATGTTTTTATTTTGTCAAATTTCTTGCTTTTCTCAATGGGTACTCAAAACTTGCATTTCAGAATTTGATGGTGTGCATTTGATTGATGGTGTTTCAGTGTCTCCTGCATGATTCCTGCATAAAGCCTGGGTAAAGTTGCAGTTCCACATGATGCTAGCAGCAGCTCAGCTCTCAGAGATATGTAATCTATGATAGGAAAGGAAACTATGTCTTTATATAATATAGGAACAAATAAGCTATACCGATTACTCTTTCATAGCAACACGTAGTTTAAGTTTGCAGATAAGTGTATCATATAAATTGATTAAAAGCAAACCAGGTATTTAAATTTTGACGTGGAAAAACATAGAAATGAATGAACCTGTGCTATGAGGAAACATTGAAGGAGTTAGATTTTTTAGTCCCTGGAGACAGCAGTGCTTGGGAGGACCACGTAACTGTTTTCCAGTACTTTAAAGGCAGATACAAAGATGAAAAGGCTCTCTCTTCACAAGAAGTTACATAGAGAAGAAAAGGGACAAGGGGTGCAAGTTGCACTGAGAGGAGATTTATCTCAGTTTAAGACATATTATTTACAGTAAAACAGTAAAACAACCTGGAACTTCCTTCTCAGGGAAGCAGTAGAGTCCCCAGTGATGAAGGTTTTCAAGATGCAAATGGACAGGATGCTAGATAACCTCATCTGCATTCCCTTTCCCACAAAAAGTTGAATCAGGTGATTTCCTACACTCCTCTATGATAAATAACACAGAAAAGGGAGGTTAAGAGAACTGATTCCCAAAGTATACTGCTTTTTGTTGTGTGTGGAGGAGGGGAGTGGGGTTGGGACACTTTTCTTATCCAAAAAAGTAGTGGGATAGAAGCAAATCAGTTTATTTATTTCTTAAAAAAATTGGGAAAATGTTAATCTAATCATTACACTCTCTTTAATGAGCTGGAAAATTTGGATTTTAAGAGGAATTGCAGGGGTGAAAAATAAATCTTGAAAAGGGAAAAAAACCCTCAATTTTATGAGACAGTTCTGTAAACTGGAAAAGCAATCGTGAGAATGAGAGAAAGACTTGTCAAAATTCAATTTATTAGAAAAAAACATGAAATATAGTTTATTTTAAACTTTTTAAGCTGTTTTCCTTGTCTTTCCTGTAAATCAAAAGACAATGAATAAAGTAGAAATTAATGTAAAAAAATGCATTTGATATTAGTATATATAACTCATTATCATGGAAACTTCAGAAAGTGACCTCTAAGTGTTGTTTTTTAAGACTTTCTAACACAGCTTAAAATGCTCACAATTAAAACTTTTTGATAACTGCACTTCTTATACATACGGTCCCATAGAACCCCAAAATAAAGCTTACAGGAATATTGTCAAAAAAGTAGTACAATTGTGTGAGGTTCCATTCAGCAGAATTGTCTTTGCCTCAAAAGACAATTGGCAAGTGGAATGTTGGACTGGATTCTGGGACATTGACTCCTGATAAGCACGGAGCCTGGAATGTCAGGTGAGGGCTCTCGCCCAGCACAATAAAGCCGGCAGGGAGCAGTCTGCAGAAGAGACTGGGGGATGTTGGGCCAGATAACAGCTACCCCAAAACCAAAAGCATCTGTGTGCTTACAATGGGAGGGAGAAATGCTGAAGAAGCAAACCTGCAAGAGGTGCTTTGGGAAACTCCGGGAGAATATAAGGAACTCCAATGAGTACATCTTTTTCCACCTAGGTCTTGACCGCCAGCCTGCCCCTATAGGGAAGGATCATCAGGATGCCACAGGATCCTCAGGTGGTGATACTCTTATCTCTTTCTTTCTCTTTCTCTTTCTCTTTCTCTTTCTCTTTCTCTTTCTCTTTCTCTTTCTCTTTCTCTTTCTCTTTCTCTTTCTCTTTCTCTTTCTCTTTCTCTTTCTCTTTCTCTTTCTCTTTCTCTTTCTCTTTCTCTTTCTCACTCTCTCTCTCTCTCTTGCCAGACCCACATTGCTTGTGCTATTTGTTGTCCACCAAATAAAACATTCTGTTTGCACCCGACCCTTTGTGGTTGGACTTTGTTCACAAGGGATCTGAACAACAACTTACATTTCCCACAGGGTGAAACTTAGACTCTCAGTTCATCTATGTTTTCTGATCAATTTATAGACAAGGAGTTTTACTTAAGGGGGGGAAACCTGAACAAACCAAATAAAGCAAAAAATTTGTCATCCTAGAAAATGTGAATTTTTGGAACACAAAGGTAGTAGGTATTCACACAGGTCTCTGCATATATGTCAAATTATAAGGGTTTACTCACAGTCTGTCTGCACTCTCATGTGTTAGAACACCATGCCCTGGTCTGTGTTCATCAGTGCGAGTTCTGCCAAACTGAAACCCATTTATAATCCATAAATCTTACTGTAAACCACAACATACTAGAGAGGGTGCTATATAATCTTTGTACAAACTTTATTTCCGGGCTCAGTGGGGAGACATATAAAAGGTAGAAAATACAGGTATTAAATGTTTTTATGTAATACGCAATTACTTGAAATTGTCTCTTAAGGCAAAAAATACTTAAAGGTCATTTACCGACCAAAAAAAGGAAAATGGTAAGTACATTCCTTAATGTATTTTCCTCTTAGGCTCAGTTGAATTCTAAGCAATTCTCTCTCTACTGTGTAATACAGAATGCAGTATGAATATGCTACAAATACATATATTAATCCAAAACATATATATGCTGTCGGGGCTTGCTCTTAGTGCTAAAGCAAATGCTTCAGATAATGTTATAGCATTTACATGTAAAGTCCTAGAGCAAGAACTTTCAGGTTTCAAAGTCAAACACTAAATTTAGAAAAAGGTCACAATGAAAGTAGCCATTCAGTTTTCTTGTGATAACTTTTTGTGTGTGTATTCATTTCTATGTTCATTGATTACATGATCATTTATTGTAAACCTCATCATCACACAGGGGAGAGAGCATTTGCTAAATGGGGAGCTGCAAAATGATTCTTCATTACGTTCATAATTAAGTAGTGGCTATATGCTGTACCTTTTAAGCACCATCAAAGTGCTTCACTTCATACAGAATTATGAATTTCTCTCATGGGGTTTACTTGGCATTTATTGACACAGTCTGAAGAATTCACAGTATTTTATGAAATTAGCTTGACAGCTGTTTGGTAGAGTTATGGCTTTGCCTTTACATTGCAAAAGTAAGCTTGAGTACTGAGAGGTTGTGGCCCAAATAAGACATCTATTATGTTATAATTTGAAGTGCCCATTATTTTCTTTTAAAATGTCATTACATACTTTTAATTATTTTTGTAATGAATAAGAGAGAAAAGAAGTTGTGTCATGATGCATAACATTTGCTGATCATCATCCTACCCTGAACATTGAGAGAAATGGAGGCCATGTTATGATATGTATTTATAAAAGGTTTGAATTTCAACAGCATGACCTTTCCCAGAGGCTGATATTTCTAAATACTTGTGCTGAATCTTCCTTTCTGTAATTTACTTAAAGTAAAATTTCCTTGGTTTTAACATATAAATACCTATTAACTACCCCCTTATTAAGATAATCAACAAGACTAGTTTCTCTAGATCCACAACACAAGATGTACTACCTGACATAATAGAGTACACAAGGTTTTATGGCTATAGATATCAACTAATTGTGACCAGAACAAGAGAAGAGACTTCATACCTATGCCCCCAAAAGAAAAAATGCTTTTCTTGAAGATAGCTATGAAATGAATTCTTCCTTATGTCTAGTTTTGTGCCCACTTAAAGACAAAGACTGTCATATAGCTGTCCATCTGTAAAGTGGTGTGTAGTGTCTTTGTGACTTTAGTCAAGATGTCTAAAGAGTGGATCCAAAATCCATTGAATTCGTGTATCTTAATAGATACTGAGGTTTCAGCACTTGGACTGTTTTTGAATTTGTAATGTATTTTATTTACTAGAGGAACGTTTTCAGCCTATGCAGTGAAAATCATTTGAGACAGATTTGAAAATTAGCACTAAAGGTCACACAAAATATTCAAGGAACTTTAAAAATATTTTCACTTGATACTGAAAACTGAATATTTTCAATGTTTCAATTATTTCAATTAAACAATTTTGGTTTTGAAGCCTGTTGGGAAAGAGTCATCTCCAGGGCGATAAATAAGGGTATTTATTTAATTTAAATTTTAAAAGAAGGAAAAAACGACTTTTGCATTATAGAAATCCTTTTCTATGGATAAGAAATATTCTTAGCCTGCAAAAACATCAAGCAACAGCACGCAGATACCAGTTGTTCACACTCTGGTCTGAACTTGAATTGTATCTCTCAGTTGGTGCAAATCATTCACCTGAAGGATTCCTGAAGGAATGTCAGCTGAAGGGATGGGAACTTCCTCCCTCACCTAAGCCTCAACAGCCCCTGGCATTCAGGCTGTGTTGGGCCAGCATGGGTAAACTCTTGCCCTGACCTTTTGGGAAGTAATAAACAATGCCTTCTGGCACAGGCTGTATGTTCTCTTTGTACATTTGGATTTTTTTGTGTGTGGAAAATACTTTGAAATTGATTAGCTGGACTGGTAAAAGAGCATTCATGGTATCAGATGGGTGTCACAGGAGGCATACTTGTCTTTTGCTACCTCTCAGCTGATGCACAGTGCTGGTCCATGGAGTGGCTTGTCTGCAGTGTTGTAACACCTGAGAAGAAGGCTGGACCAGGCAGCACAGAGCGCTTAACAACTAAACCCTCTGCTGAGGAATGGAGTAATTTGTGTGCTACAGCTGTACTCTGATTTTACAAAAGCATGGTCTTCTCCAAGTCACCTGATAGAATATAAGCAGAATAAATATATGTTTTTAACCATCTGTTCCAGTTTCCTGTTGGGGTCTCCTGAGACAGTGTGAAGTTGGGTTTCTGTGTGTGCTTTCTCAGCCATGCTTTCAATATTCTGAGGCTCAGTTTTTGTTACTTGCAGAGGGGTTTACTTTTACATTTTGTTGAGTTTGTGGTTTTTCTGGATATCTAATTGGGCTGGCCCAAGGAAGTCTTGTTCAAAAATAGTAAGTTATGCCTGGGAAGAAAAATATATTTATCATCATGAGGATAGGTATACGGGTAGACAAGAGGAATAGGGAAATGTTAGAAAGTGTGACAATGAAAGAAAATTCAAATAAAAAAACAAAAACAAAGCACAAAAACAAACCCCAACAACAACAAACCAACCAGAAAAACCCCAAATTACAAGAAAACAAAGCAAAAATCTGAAAAAATCTGGAAAAGCCTGTGAGAGAGAGAGGAGAAGGAAAGGTGGAAGCTGTTCATGAAACGAACTTTACTGTACTTTGTCCATGTGACTGGAATATGAGAGCTTACTAGGGCAATTGCATGAAGTTTTGGAATATTTTCTGCTATAACTTATTCCAACTTTCATCCAAATTTATCAATGTGTTTAAAACTAGCAAATCCATGTCTAGGTTTCTTTAGAATGGCTTAATAAGCTAAGATGAATACATATGTACAGAAACATGTAACAGTTATACATCTTGATGTATTAAAGGAAGGTGGTGATATTTTATGACCTTTCATCTACTAGTCATGAATTTCTTAATAATAACATTTTAATGCAAGACATAATGGTCAAAGACTTAGATGTCTGCTTCTCTAGACTTTATTTCATTGAGAATGAAAGGACAACATAAATTTTTCTGGCTGCCCTGCCTCATGGTGGTGTAATCCAACTGATACTCAAGTTTCATCAGTGTGGGCAAGTTTCATTCAGCTGATTTTGCATTCTCTGTCCAGTAGTCCAGTGTCTTCTGCCCAGATCACTGTTCTCTCTGTTAAAACTTGGTTTCATATGTCTTATTATATTTGCATCTTTTGTTACTGAACCAACAACCACTTCTGTAAGAAATGTGCTTTTCTTATTATGCATTAGAGTAGAAATCTTTCCTTTTCTTATTTTTTCCTCTCTCCAGGACAGTGGTTATATGATTGTCCATTATTTACAGCTTGCACACACCAAATACCAGGAGCAAGAACGAACCTCATTTTCTCATTCCTTGCTCTACATTAGTGGGCAATGAATGTGCTTAATTATGTTTTCATCTGAGCTAATGGAAGCTGTGCCAAGTTTGTTAGACATGGAAGACTGCTTAATACGTTTTTTCCCCACGAGGGGTCTCTGAAGACCTTGTTGCATGGATATGCTGAGCCCAGGGCACCTCAGTGGGTGCTGGCAGCATCTGGATGTTTGCAGGGGAAGTCTCTACATCTTTAATTCCACAGAGAAGTTGGTGATTTTTTTTTCATTCATGCCTTATGAGGATAGGGGAAGCGTGGTTTTGAATTTTTCTATTTTTCTTTAAAGATTCTTTTCCCTCTTTTCTGTTCTTTCATAGCTGTAATGCACTTGTCACTGTTCTAGCATTTTATGATTACTGTTTGAGGACTGACTTGGGGGTTTTTTTGTGTGTGTGCTAATGTGTGCAAGTGTATCAAATTAACATGTATCCTATTAAAGTCCTTTAAAGTGAAATTGTTTCATTGTATATTTTAATTTTATTTGATATGCCAAACACATTTTAAAGAATGCATGAATCTGAATGAATTCTTCCCCCTTGACCAAGTCTGATTTCCTGCTGAAATTTGAATACTGTATACTGAAGCTATACACAGATTCTTTTGACAGCTTGAGTACATTTCCAGATGGTGTGTAATCACCATTACTTTTTAAATCTGTTTTATAATAGTGATAATTAAGAATTATTTTCTAGGCCTGAATACACTGTACAACCAAATTGAAAATGGTCAAGAAAGTATTTGGCAATAAAGTGTTGAGCTGAAATTAATTTCAGCATTATAGGATCTTGATTGCATACTACTTTACTAATTGTTGCATGTGAGAACAACATAGTTCAGCTATAGATGTTTCTCTATGAAAAAAGGGGGGACAGATAATATTTTTCTGGTTTGATAGATTTTTGATAGATCAAGCTCACTACCTGTGAAATTCTACTTTCAACAGTAAAATCCATATATGTACTATATAGTAATATATATGCAGAAATATTTTAAATCGCTAAGATTAATAGTCATTCTTCTGAAAATAAAACACATGAATATAGCTTCAGTAAGCAAGATGAGTTACTGAACTTTGTTTTCCTCATGCTTTCTAAATATTTATGCCAAACATCATATTTACTCAGAATCACAGTTATTAGTTATAAAGCTGTAATTAGCCCAGTACGGTGTTTAATTGCAAACCATTCTTTCCAAGTACTTACCTAATTAAAGCAGTTTCATTTTATGCATAAAACTGTAATAAAAGACTACCATACTGTAAGATGGCTGTCCTTGTCTGAAATCACTGTCATTGTTGGTTTCCATCAACAGGTCTTGTGAACAGAAACTTCTATTCCTGGTGCTGAGGAAGAAACTTCAGTAATACAAAATGCTTCTCTTTCATCCTAGACAGTACTGGGGTGGTGGCAGGAGGAGGGAGGTGTCTAAAAAAAGATCTTATTTTCAGTCTAGGTAGTTTAATCATTTCAGCAGACATAGTTCTTTTAATCCAAGAACTGGTAATTTAACTGATGGGCTTCTGAGCTATGGCATAGTATATTCCCAGAGACCCTTGTCATCTTTCTAGTTTTCAAGGTTGTTCGGTTGTATCATAATTTCTTCTGCTTTTCATAAAATTTATAAAATCTCATTGGTTGATAATTACCTCCAAAGTGCTTGACTTAAGAATTATCCACCTAAAATGGGTTGGATACTTTGTAATATATCATGCTTTTTGTTCTCTGATTAGATGAAGATATAGGTAATATTGATGTATGTGATTTCCTGGTGAAACTGTTGCTGCTGCTGTGGTGTTTGAATTTCCCAATAAAACCAGGGAAAAACCAGTAAAATTCAGTCATGGAAAACCAAGCAAGATTGAGATGCAGCTTAGCTGAAGAAACTTCATTAAGAAATTGAAGGAAAAAGTAATGTTTCTTCGTCTTTTGGTAATGGTCATTTAGCTCTAACCATTCCTCTAATGTTAAAGAAGAATCTTTGTAATATGTATATCCACTTTTGAATTGTTAATTAACAAATATATGCATTAACAACCCATTAACAGCCCATTTTCTAGAAAAGGCATGAGTTGCCTTTTCCAGTGATGCAAAAGAAATTTATTTGATAATTTTACTGGGAAGTGGTTTATACATTGATCTGATATACATATACTAGTGATCTTTTGTGAAGCTTTAATGAGATTAAAAGGAAAACACTTTTTAAAAATTTTTACTTTTATTTATTTTAGTTTATTTAAGACTGAAAAATTTCACATCCTACACTGTAGGAGGAGGGAAGACCTGAGTTGGTTTAAAAAAAGTCTAATCTGGCTTGAGTGAAACTGTTAATAGAGAGTCTTTAGAGGGCAAGGTCTCTAAGTGTAGTTATTTTTGGTGCACAGGTTCTGGAATAGTTTTATTACTAATAACCTCTGCACAATTAGATGAACAATAGGACCCAACAAAGAGGGCTTTCAAAAGTGATTGAGTAATGTTGTTCATTAAGTGTGCTTATATTTTCTTTCACTAAATTGGATTATATTCTTTTCCAATACATGTTCACAGTTAAGGCAGTTTTGCAGTAGCGTTGCAAATGGAATCAGTGGGTCACTTATCTACAAATATGTTTCTTTCAGACTAAACTGAGAGAGAGATATGAGAGGAGGAGAAGGAAGGAGAAAACAAATAGAAAGCAACAGAAAGGGTATTCATTGTCTTCAGCACGAGGTTCCTAGAAACATTCTTCCTGATGTTAATGTTTTTTTAAAAATTGCTACAATTTGAACAGTTATAAAAGCTGAATAATATCTGAATAATAATAATAAAAACTAAAAAAAAGTCATTTTGAACCACACAGTGCTTTTGATATACTATGTATAATCTACCTCAAATTTTCAGATACTTCTGTCTCTTTTTGTATAATTTATCTGGTGAAAATTATTTTGTTCACTTTCATAATTCTTGCTGGAGAACTTCTAGCCTTCAATTTGCTGGACTTGAATTCACAGTGAAAGCAAGAACATTGTGAAGAAAAAATGCACAAATAGGAACACAAAGTCTGCAGCATGCCTGAAACACATACATAGGAAAATTGCCCCATGTGCCCGCTTAAAAAAATACAACCTCATTGTGGCTTGGGAATCTACAATACATTTATCATTTCACATCAAGCATTGAATTTAACATAATGGCAGATGAAATACGAGGAGGGACCTCTTCTAGTATACAGAAAAAGCTATCTTTTGTCTCTTGAATTTCCTTTTAAAAATGTTCTGAATTAGTGTGCTTTCTGCTTTAAGGAAAATTCTTTTAGACATGTTTGCTTAGGTGCACAAGATGCATCAAAACTGTATTTTTAAGAGAGCACAAATATTAAATGGCATTGCCTATAAAACGTATACTTATCTGTTGAGTCTTGGACTTTGTAAGCATCAAAACTGACGTTGCTTTATCAAGTACAATTTGCTCCATTGATGGCTAGCATACAGAATAACATAATCCATACATTACAGTATCACTCAGTCTTTTTCCTCTTATTCTAACAGTGTAATATGTTTCGAAGTAAGTGTGTTTGTAAAGTGTTACATTTTCCTATAGGTTAATGTGAGCTCAGGATTGGATGACCTGAGCCTAGTTTATTAGTAACTGCACTGATAATGTATTCTTCAACTCTAAAGCAGCTGAAACTAGCACAAGATTTGTCTTCTGACACTCAGTTTCATTTTTTAATCATCTTGACCTTGGGCTTTTCAGATTCTTTGTTGAATGGTACAAATCCCTTGATTTCTTCCTTTTCCCAAGAATGAACAAAATTATGTTATTTCGTTGTCATGCTTGGTGTGTGCTACAGTGCCTCCAACCTACCCATGTTTTCTTACATTAATAGGTAAATGGCTATGATCTGAATTTTCTATGGGTAAAGGGTGTTTATTTCTCTTTTTCAAGCTGTGGGTTTAAAGCATATATTATGAAATTTTATTAAATATGAATTTCTACATAGATAGGTAATATAATAAGGAATGGGAAAAATTGCATCCTTTACAATTACATCTGAGATGGAAGGTGTGTGTAAATAATAAATGTTATAGAAATGTTGTCTGTGGTCAGCTTTATTTCTGAATACTACCACTCTTGAGATTGATTTTCAAGTATTTACTAATCTTCTCAAGAGGATGAGATAATATGACTTCAAAATGAGCTATTGAACACAAAAAAACCCACAAAAAAACCTTTGCATTGAAATCCTGAGAAACATAAATGTGTGCTCAATCCTTAGCTGATAATATACAGTGATTCACAGTACGTGTAGCTTACTTAGATTTAAAACTGAATAGAATTTCAGACCTTTATTAAAACCAAAATGTCTATTATATTATCTTGTCTGACAAATTGCTTTAAAAAATCACATAATTCAGCATGTTTTGTGTTAAGATTGAATCACTGAATTAAAATCCTGAATACATTAGTCTGCATAATCTCGTCTCTGCTTTATATATATGTATGATTTATAACTAGCATGGTTAAAAAAATAAAATAATGATGTTGTCACCTAAACGTTCGGGCCCTGATCCTGAAAAGACCCAAGAATGTGTTTCATTTTAGCAACATGAAGGTCCCAATGGCCCTTTACTTGTTTAATGAAGTGCTCAAAAGTAAGCAAGCATGCGTAATAATCTTTGTTAGAAACTAGGCGTAAAGGAATTCATAAAAATGGCAGTCATGTCCAAGAGAGTTAAGCATCTTTCCAAATTGCTTTACCAGAAGGGGTAAATTTAGCAGAAAATAAATTACAGTCATGATTAGGGCATGGCTGCAGACTTAATTAGCTTGGTTTTAATGTTGTGTGTATATCAGAAAACATTTTCAATGTCATATTACAAAAGAAAATATGAATATAAGAAGAAATTAGACACTGAATAGGATTTTTTAGAGTGTTTTTAGAGTTTTAAATCAAGAAGGGACCCATTGCTCATAGATTGTAGATATTTTGCATAGGCCACTTGTGTAAGAAAAATGCCTTAAATTGCTTGCAAAACTTGTACTGAATGTGGGATGAATTTTATGCCAATTTGTAAGTAAATCTGTTAATTAGTCTGTGTAGAAATTAGTTTAAACTATAATCTTTGAAGAAATCTAGCATGAGTCAGTTCCTCCTTTGTCCTGTATGATTTTCCTAATGGATTAACAGACACTTTGCACTTTCTATGCGGTTGAAATTCAAATCTCGTGAATAGATTACAATGGATTCATTACTAAGCAAGACAATTTGTTTGTAATTGTACTTAATTGTGAAAGATTTATATAGGCTATGGGAAGGGACAAAACAATAGCTGTTTATATCTAAAGAGGAGCCTTTGTGACACCAGAGGTAAACCAAGTGGTCACTACTGCTCTGCCATCTCCAGCTGTAATGGTGTCAGTGAGTCTGTGGGCAAACAGTATGTAACAGAGTGCCTGAGACCTGCAACAGTGGACTGCACAGTCTGCCCTTTCTTACTATGCATATGGATTCATGCTTTCTTGGAACTAGAGATGGGAAAAATATTTCTGTTATGGCTGTCTGCAGTGGGCAAGACATTCAAGTCACTTCATGAAGGCCTTCTTGTCCTGTATTTCTTTCTCTGCTCCAAACCAAAACCATCCGCCTAAAACATGACCTGTTGTCTTGTAATCCAGCTGCAAATTAAGGGGCAGATCAAAATAGTACTGGTCCTGGCTTAACTTGTTGGTACCTGTTGGCAGATGAGGACTGTCCCAGTTTATCAGGGCAATAAAGAGCCAATCAGTGAGTCTTCTGCACTGCTGAAAGGCTGCGTAGAGATCCTTAAAAGTGATCACTTTGAGCATACAGCTGGATGGTGGAAGCTCTTTCCACCTGAAGAACTGCTGACTACCCTGATGAGTCTTGCACTGCCTGTTTGGGCAGTCCTGATGGTGTGCTGTGGCGTGGTACCGTGGCATGGCCCTGATGCTGATCCCTCCCTGCTGTAGGACCAGTCTTCCCTGCATCATGAGGCAAGAGGGGGGTTCACTGCCCGAAGTGTTGGTGCTCCACGGTGTGCTCAGCATTGCATAAAGCAGCCAAGTGAAAGGATGTAGTTTTCTTCCTTCCAGTCTAGGAGGGCAGCATCTTGATCCTGCTCGAGAGGGAAACCATCTGTCTGGAAATACCACCTTCTGGGAGAGTCCTATTTAGTGTTCATAGATGTTTTTTAATTCTGTTCAGTTAATTAAATGGCCAGACAGAAACTGCTTAAATTGGGTTATTTTTAGCACTTAAATATCAAGGATATTGCAGTTATGCCACAGACATACAGCTAAACTGAGATATAAAGTAACTTTTTAGGAAAAATCCAACATTCCTTATATGTAGATGAGAAAATACTGGAGCAACATAAAAAGAATTAGAAAGTCTTTTATATATAAATTAATATACTGCAAGCTGATAAACATTCAAACCACCAGGCCATGTTTATTTGTTTCTAGCATGCATCTACTCCAGAGAAAAGGAGGATCAGCATCTCAGCTATCTATTTTTTATACCTTAATACTCTTTTTGCATTCAGATTTTGAATTTCATAAAATCTTTTCGTAGGAAAAAGAGTTGAACAATATAACCATTGTTCCTTAGTACATTTAAGAGATGCCTTTTGTTCCAAGCTAAACAACAACTAAAGTTTATTTAAATTAGCATCAATATATACAGTGCTTCATTTACTGGTCTAATTCAAAATTGCATGGATCCTGAGTCTATTTGGTGAATGGAGGCAGGCAACACTTTATGCCCTCATCCCAAATCTGCTTAAAATGTAGGTAAAACAGTAAATAACACAATTTCTCTATGCATTTACCTATTGTATTTTTGTTTGAGTTTGTTACTATGTTTCTCTCTTCTGCTTAACTAATTATATATTCTGTGCAGATGCTCTGCAAGTCATGAACATGCATACCATCTGCATAGGCCTTCATTTCCACGAGAAAACTACTCCCTTGACTAGCTCTGATCAATTGATGGACTGATAATTGGTTTGCTGATCTGGGCCTCCAAAATGTGTCTTACCAAGATTTTCTTTGCAGTGGTTGTTTTCCCTAATAAAGGAAAAGGTTATAATGTAGATCATACACAAATATTACTCTATTTGTCTGTAATGTACTTGTAAGTGTTGCAGCTGGTTGCTTTCCTGCTTGAACTTTAGAACACCCTCAATGGTACCAATAAATCAGACTTCATTCATTTGTAATGACTGACATAGGAAGTGGAGTGACAGTGACTTATTTAGATAACTTCTCTCATCTCAAATCACAGGTGGTAGAAGTAACGAGTAGACATTGGAGGTTTATGTGAATTTAGTTATTATTGTCTAATTGTAGCTTGGGAAGGGCTGCAAAGTTTGGTTGAGTCTATTCCTATCCCCTCTGACTGTAATCATATCAGGGTCCTAACCTGGAGTGTTTACCACAATGCAGATAATGATACTACTAATTCAGAGTTCATAGACGTGCAAACGACAACAGGTTTCCTCTAGACACTGCTGACAAGAACAAAAATTCTGTAAAGAATAAAAAAATATACTGCAAAACTACATGCCCCTTTGGTAACTACAAATGAATGGGTAAAATGTTGCTATAAATTCTTAATACTGTTTCACTGGGGTGGGAGGAATAAATCTAGTGACTGTTTTAGTAAGGTTAAAGAAAAATATTATCTGTGTATATATCAATCATACTTCATTAAGATTCTCTCTAAAGGCAGTAGAATTTTTCAGATGGCCTCTGTTTAACTTTGTTGTCACCTCTTTTTTTTGTTTTGGGTTTTTTTTTTCTTTTTTTTTGTTTACCTCAACATTTATTAATTGCATTTGTCCTTAGCATTTTGTGTATTTTTATTGCAATCTTGTGACCAAAACGAGGGATCTAGAACATTCAAAACAGTTGTGGGTCTCTAGTGAGTTATATAAATTTTTTCCAGGAAATAGTTCTCCATGAGACAAACTGATCTACTTTGTCATCATCATTAAAATTTGTATGACATGCTTGTTTTAGTACAATATTTGTATCTTGAGTAATTCCTATAGGTAGTTGTGTTGGTTTTTGTATTTTTTTTTTTCCTTCTTGCTTCACTTAGCAGACATTTTAAATTTCCATATAGTGTACTAACTGCTGGGGCTGACTAGCATAAAATTAGGCTTGCATTGATCAGACAGATGAAAAAAGAATACGAGATAAATTTTATTTCTTATATTACAGTTATAATCCTTTTCTATTGTAGATGTTCAGATGCTCTTTAACTTGAGAAAATCAATAACCATCAGAAAATGAGTTTAACAGAGGTCAACTGCATCCCTGGCCTGGAATGTAGGAAGATCTGAGTCCTGCTTGACTGAGCCAAAATAGTGGGTTTGATATATAGATTCCTCTGAATTATTCATGGAGACTGGATCTCAAGTGTCTTGCAGGACAGACCAGTCCTTTAACCTGCAGACTTGGCAAGTCTTTTTTCTATTCTGATTATCAAACATTGTAAGAAATCATGTGCTCTCAGTGAATGCCAAAAGTTGGAATGTTTTTGACTAGATATAATGGCTGTTTTTAAAATAACACATGTAGCTGTTTTCATAGATTTCACAGTGCCTAAATGAACTTTATGAGGACATCTCTAAGCTCAGAGCAACCATCTGAGCTGATTAAGAACCTCTGGGGGAAAAGTACAACTTTACTGGAACTGGATGATGTGCAGATCAACTCAACCTCTAATCTCTCTCCCAGACAATAGGCATGTGGATTAGAAACACAGCTCTTTTTGAGAGTCAGAGAGGAAAAATTTGTTGTATGTTAGACCCAGAATCTGTGTCATAGGATTTGTTTGACTGTGTACAGACTTTCTCATTCTTACAGAGCTATTTAAGGGATGATGAACAAATGAAATATCTGTAATGAACTGGGCTGGAATCCATGTGATATCTACCACACAAAAAAATGGCAGACCTTGTAGAAACACAGCTTCTAGTTTTGGTGCCAACTGAAGCCTCTATTGACAAGTTGGCTTAAATTTTGCACGTTAAGCTTAAGAGGTAAGGAGATAATAAGGCTGGTCACAAAAGAGAAATGTGCAATTGCAGATAGCTAATGATGGAGAAATTATATTATCCATACTTTTAATGAGTGAAATTTTCTTAGAGAAGTACCTCTGTTTTAATTTGCTTTCTATCAGGACAGTGAGGCTGTTTCAGCAAAAACCTACCTGTAATAAGAGTGATTATTATTTATGAATGCATGCATCATTCATGACAAGAAGCAGTGCAATTCAGCAACTTCCATTTAATTAGTGATTGAAGTCCTTCCTAGAAGTTCTCGAACTAATTTTGGGTTTGATGTTGTTACAGTATGGAATACCTAGTTAGCAACGTTGCTAATCTGTATTCAGCTCCCACAGCTTAGGTGCTTTCATTCATAAAAGACTGACGTAAAGAGACAAAACCTCAGAGACAAAGATCACAGAGATATTCTGAAAGGGCTTACTTCTGGTAGTTATCAGATGGGTACCAGGGAGAAGAGTTAATTTTCCATTGGATTGGGAGCAATCAGAAACTCAGTATTTGCTTTGCACCCAGGTACTGGTGAGTCCCATAGCAGCAAGGTAGCTAGCATAATTAACCTGTGGATAATAAAGGAGGGGGTAGGAGTGAAGAACACTGAATAACTATTAATTATACTGCAATTTGTATGGGCTCTATCATGCGGTTAAGTTCTTCATTGTGAGAAGGAAGAAAATCAACTTTCATTTTCAAAACTTCATCATGAGTAAGTTTGAGAGAAAAAACTTCTATTTATGACTGTGTTATGAGCAATGACATAAGCAACTGCCAAATGAAAACAGCAGCCACAATGGAGAGCCAAATCTCTCTCAACATAACGAAATCACTTTCCTATGAATTTGTTCGTGAATAGTTTCCAGCCTGAGAACTGTTCAGTGAAGAAACTCATAGGTAATTTTCAGTTAGGACAGCAGAATTTCATGATCTCTTCATTGCTGAAGGCCTTGAGCAGATGTTGTCCATTTGTCTGGTATTGTGTCCGTGTGCCACCCCCACCCCATTTCTCTCCTTGATTTCAGAAATTAGGACAAAGACCAGAATATATTAATTCAACTGCCAGTTTCAGATTATTCCTTCACCTCCAACAGAAGTCAGACTTTTCATGTCAGCCTCTGCTTATGGACAAATATCTCTCTCTTGAATCAGCAATATATGACTGTGAACTTAATGGTCAGTGAATCCGAATACAAGGAAGATGATCCTGCTGTAATGATCCCACCCACACTGAAAACCAAATTGATTTATGAAGAGGAGTAAACTGGTTAAACAGCAGATATGGCACAAATAGTAAACTGGTGTTATTTTCCATTATTTGTTTGAAATTACTGATGCAATTAAATAGCACTTATTTCTCCTCCCCTGCCAGAAAACATTGTATAAAAAATAAAAATAATTTTAGTCCAGAAATTATCTGAAAGTTCTTCCTTCACTGTGGGCTCAGCATTTCTTGGATCACAATGTATTTTTGTCACATAAACAGCATTCAGTTTCATATGCCTGCTGATTAATGCAGGTTTTTTATAAGCTATATGCTTATACACATATGCTACTCACTTGTCTGCATCTTCTGAATTATTTAAAATGAGTTTTAATTTTAGGAAGATCTTATTGTATGAAAACTATGAAATAGAAACAGAAATATGTGATTTATTTTCCTCTTAGGTGAAAGTCTACTTTGTACTATTTATCAGTTCTAAAAGAGACAAAACAATTTGGAATAATTTTCCACTTAGAAACTTCCCCATAGAAATATCTAAGGTGAAGGGCTCCGAACAGCAAGAACAGTTGGCTAATAAAGCAAGCTGAAGTTCAAGTGCCTCTATGCCCTATCCCATTGTTGATGCAATTTAATTTTATTTTCAAAGAACATGGTATACAGCAAGCACTTCCCTTGTTATCCAGGTGACTTTAATATGGCAAAATACACTGAGTTAAAACTAGTCAACCCCTATATAACAGGTGATTAAATTAATCCTTAAAGGAAGGCAATTATGATATGTATCAGAAATTGAGTCATTCTTCCTTTATGTAACTACAGAAAAGGATGTTATTTCTGCATTCTTAATAATTGCAGCTTTGCTTATTTAAGCAATTTTTATTTGTATTAATTAAATAAACTAACCCCTTCTTTTTTTCATCTTTTCTCTTCCTTATTACCTCAGTAATTAGGAATCACTTTCTGCTCTGGTATGTAAACACAAATCTTCTTTGATCTTCAATTGTCATCTGTGTAATAAAAATTACTTGGACTTCTCTCTTTCAGGTGAAAATTATACCCTCCTTCGTAGGACTGAGTGTGGGAAGGGAAATTTTAAATGTTTTCTCCAAACACGCCAATAGAAGTCCATTCTGAATCTTCACCTCTAGAAAGATGAAGCAGATCTCTGCACGGTGGGGCCTATGACTACCTTGCCTTTAATTTAATCAAGGGGAGTAGAGCGAGGTGGGACCGAATTGATCCACAGGGATTTTCTGCAGGTGCAGACTGAGTAGAGTGGATTACAGCACTGAGACGTGTGCCTGGGGACTAGGATGTGGGAGTGTTTATCTCTGGAACCCTCAGGGCACTGGAGGGGGCCAAATGCTAGAGGCACCACCCTGTCCTGCTGTACCACAGTCCGTGGACAATCTCTAGAGGCTCCCAGATTTTCTGACTCTTGAAGTAATTCCTTTACTTCAGCATACAGGAAATATCAGTAGGGATGAATAGCTCTCATATGAGAAGTTTAGAGTCTTTAGCTGACTCTCATGGGCAACACTTAGAGCAAATGTGTCTTACATAATACAGGATTCACTTTTGGATCCCTCACTACAAGAAGGACATGGAGGTGCTGGAGTGTGTCCAAAGAAATGTAGCTGGTAAAGGTTCTAGAGAACATGTCTTATGGAGAGCATCTGAGGGAACTGGGGTTGTTTATTTTGGAGACAAGGAGGCTGAGGGGGCATTTTATCACTCCCTATAACTACCCAAAAAGAGGTTTTATCAAGGTGGGTCATGGACTCTTGTCCCTAGTAACAAGCAAAAGAGTAAATGGCCTGAAGTTTTGCCAGGGGTGGTTTAGATTGGGTATTAGGAAAAGTATCTTTACTGAAAGAGTAGTCAGGCACTGGAACAGGCCGCCCAGGGAGGCAGTAGGGTTGTCATCCCTGGAGATATTTAAGAGACATGTAGCTGTGGTGCTTAGGGACGTGGTCTAGTGGTAGACTTGATAGTGCTAGGTTAACTGTTGGACTTGATGAGCTTAAGGTCTTTTCCAACCAAAAAAATTCTGTGATTCTATGACTGAATGCTTAAATCTATGGAGTATTTCTTGCTCAAAATATATAAAAATATTTTTATACTATATAAAAATATTTTTTAATACTCTGTATTATCGTACATGTCATGTAATACATGATTTCTTCTCAACTGAACAATGAACATATATACTCATATTTTTGCCTACATAGCCATGCATAGTCCCTCATAACCTGTATCCAAGGAGTTCTTTAAATTTCACACCATTTGAAATACTTTGAAGCTGCTATTGAATTATTCTTATTTGTACCTGGTGCTCGTAAGTGCACTCTTACTTTAAGGACAATCACAGCTTAGCAAACCAAAATGCTAGTCTTTTCCTTCTTTCTTGCTTTTGTTTAAAGAAAAAGAAAAATTTTTTAAGAAAAAAAAATATAAAAATAGGGAAAACAAAAAAGAGGAAGAAGAGACAGCAAAACTTCTATACATAACAAAAGTGTAAGTATGTACGGGAAAAAGTGATCCTTTGATCTATGTGATTTCACCAAGAGCAGTAATTCCAGACCAGTAATAACTTTCATCTTCATTGAAGCACAGCATTTTCTGTATTTTATCAAGTTATAAATGTTGATGTACAAGACAAATCTGGATATCTATCACTGAGGAAAATGAACAAATTTGAACAGTATTAGAAAACATGCACTGCCAGGATGTTCAGGGTCTGGAGTGCCTATTTAAGGTTCTAACAAGCCTGTTCTAACAAAGGGGAAGGAAAACAGCCCACAGTTATTTAAAAGGTGCAAGTGAAGGGAGGAAGGAGGTTCTTGAGCTAAAGAGCCATATGTGCAACTGAATAGGAAATTAGATTAGGAATTAGATTTCAAGCAACCCAAAGAACAATTATATAAAACAGCCTTTCTCATAGAGAATACATGCAGAGGAAAACTGAATTTATGTTGTATTTTATTACTATTATGGATTTATAAATGTGGTATGTAATATATTAATGCAATAAACACTGATATCTGAGGATTTTCCTTCTAGCCAAATTCTGATTCACTTATAGACCATTTCCAGGAATACATTTTTTAGAAACCTATTTTTCCCTTTTTTGAGCCTTAATTCTATAGGTGTAAAGCCTTTGAGATACCTGTTACTCTTTACATTAGTTTTCTTTTGAAGAATAAGAAAAAAGTATCTTTCTTGAAAATTTTACATAACAGGTAAATAATGTAATTTCCTCTCTGTGGCACTTTTATTTAGTGCTATTTGTAATAGCTTCTTATCAATACTTTGTATTTTTAAATATTCATTCATTGACCTACTGTGTTCCTGTTTGTAACCGATGTAGAAGGAGATTATTTATAATTTCCATCTAATGATTATATAATGATTTATAATTTCCATCTAACCGCTTATTGAGTGTAATTTGCTATGTTTTGTGTTTTAAAAGATGAGAATGAAAAAAAAGTAAGAACCTCTCATGAAATTCTTTCCATTTTTTACCAGAGTTTTTGTTGATACTAAATCCTATTGTAATCCAAGCTTGATCAAGAGCAACATATAACATACTTGTTGACGCAGTTGGGACAGCATACTGTAATAATGAGTACAACAGTAATGGAATGTAAAATTTGTTACAATAGTAACAAATACTATTTTAAGATAATTTGATTGTCTCTAGACTAGGATTCTTGCTACATTAACCCTGCATTGAGAGATAGAAGACAGAGCAGGACAGTGCTTCATTCATATTCATATTGGAAATTCACAAAGGTTTTTTTGTTTTCCTTTCCAAATGGTTATGCTTTAATAAAAAAGAAGGCACTCTAAAGGATCTGAAGATAAAAATAATCTGTTTTACCAGCTGAAGAAGCTAACAGTAGTTCTTATACTTCCCTTTTTTAGCTAAAAGATTTGTGTCAGGTTGGTCATTTTCATCTTGCACATTTTGAAGATAGTGTATGAATATCTCAGTGAAACTTGAGGAAAAGCATTTCATAAAATAACTAATTGAAAAAATAAAATTATAATTTATTATAATTTTTATTTGGGTAGCATGGCAATTTGTGCCTTTGTGAATTAACACAGATTACTTTTGGACTCTGGTTGGTTTATGTTGAGCTAATGTGATTATTTGATACAGTTAATAGAAGTCAACAGCAGAATTATGGCAAGGTTTAGACTTCAAGTTCATATAAGATCGCTCTAGAGAAGGCTTTAAATTAATATACATCCACACCTGGTAGATTTTGGATGTAGGAAGAACATGGAACACATGCCCTTTCTAATCACGGTCACAATACTTCTTACCAATCACCTTAACCAGAGTTAGTGTAACTTCTATTCATATTTATATTTTTCTGCCTCTGGTCTCCCATTTTGTCTCTGAGCCCCATGATTGCCTCCAAGACCTGACCTTTCTCTAGGAAAAAGCTTTGTGTGTTTTTACTATATTCCTAAAATGCAATATTTGTTTAATCAAGTGCAGAACTCTAATTTTTTAAAAATTACAAATTCACCATTATAAAATTTTCAACTCTCCTGTAATTAATTTGGAGGATTCTTACAGAAAAAAAAATAATTAATTCTAAATTACATTAATTAATATTAAGATCACTGAGACAAGCTTGATAACAGTTCAGAATTTCCTCCCAAGGTGAAGTTGTACAATGGTTTACATTAACTTAGTTTTTCAACAAACTGCCTTAGAACTATCCTTCTGTTTATTGCAGCCTGAGGATTACAAAATCCCCAAATGTCAACTCCTTGATAACAAAGAAGCAATTAGTAGTAGAATCTAAATTTACAGATGAAGAAATATGAAGGAAATTTCTGTATGCTGCATTTCAGAAAAAACTACACTTTGGACAACAAAAAACTCTACTGTAAAAAACTAGCATAACATCATTGCAGTTATAACACATAGTGTTGATATACTTTAAAATAAATGAATTATTAAAACTGTATTTTCATTGCTAAAACCAGTTCTAAACAGGAATGTGTTTTACACTTTTATTAATTAAATTTAAGATGAAAATATTTAAAATTATTGCTGTGTTTGAAAAAGTAAAATGAAACTTTTCAGACATGAAACATTTAAGTTAATACTTTGAGAAATTCTTGCAACTTAATTTCCAGCTTCCACAGATAAAAATATTAAAATGTAACAGCCAGAGCTCACCTGGGAATAGTCTGACTTGCTGAAATTAGTAAAATTTATTATTTCATCAATATCATTAAAGCTTTGAGTTTACAATTAAATATGCTGTCATTATTAGGAAAACTAAACAAAAACAATACCTTTGACACTACTGATACTAATTCTCCTTTTATCAAAAATGTGTGAAAAGTGTTGGTAAATTAATAGATGCTATAAACGTGCTATGGAAATGAACTGTTTCCTGGAGAGCTTTATGTTCTTTTTGTAAGATGCTGCTTGATCTACCATGTAAATAGGATTTAAATTTTATTAAATCCTTCTTGTTATAGGGTTGCTGTTTTCATAGGCCCTTACAAATTCCTATTGAATTCCTTTTTAAGTTCTCTCTATTCAGTGATACTTGGACAAGATAATGCACAGGACACTGTAATTGTGGTTTGGCAAGCACAGGTTTCCCTGAGTTTGGCAATTGCTAAATGTGATTCCACTTATTTTAAGCAGTTTTGGGTTAGGCTAAATGTCTTCAGTGCAACTCTCAGAAGAACCGTAAGTGAGGAATAATTTAAAAATTCATTTCTGAAACCAAAGATGATTTAAAGAAAAAAAACAAAAAAACCAACACCCCTCCCCCCCCTGCAACATGTTCATTTAGAGTAACTAAAGTAGAAAGGAAGAGGCAAAGAAAGATTAGATAAAAGAGAAAGCAAAACCAGATCTTTTCAATTTTCAAAATCTACTTTGCTATCATTCAGTTGAAGTTTATATGCTTTGCTTAAAAAACATGCACTAGCTCTGCTGGCCATACACCATCTTTTATCTAGGGACTTCTATTCAGCAGCAAAATGGGACTGTATATTCATGAATGTGTAGGTTCTTCAATAATTCCAACACCCCAAGGGTCCTTTCAATGACACTAATAAATTAATTACCTATGGCTGAATTAAGTGGCCTTACAGAGAGTTTACATTGGGAAAAAGATGGAATGAAGAGTGGCAAAGGAAGATCACATCAGGCTTCATATCGACATCTGAAGCTTGCTTCTCTGCCACTCTGGCAGCAGACTGGGATCTTGATCTTCATTAGTGGTATTGGCATTACCATTTTAATGGAACAGCCTTGAAGTTCACAATTTTGAGTGAAAATAAGTTGAATCCTGGTCCAAAGTATACCTCATTCTGCCTGATATTCTCATTAACCTTATATTCTATATTTTGAAGCATCATAATCTAGTTCCATAAATCTTACTGAAGACATCTTACCTAAATAATTTTTTTTATTTTGGATTATAGAAATAACAATAATTTTTGCCTATTATTTCCTGGAATAAATAATATGTATTTGTTAATTTCTGTAAACCAAGATATGGTGTTGGTTGAGTTTAAATAGAAAAAAATAGAAAAACAATTTTTCTTAACCTTCATTTTTACTAAAATAGAAAATAACAGCTTACCATGATAATAAAGAAACCTGCAAGAAAGGACTGATGTTTAACTCATTTTGCTGTTCTTGTATGAGCTCCAGTTTATTAGAAAGAGATTGTGCCAAGGAACAAGACCTTTTGGTGCAACTCTGCCCCTCTTCATCCCCTGCTTGTATACTGGATGATCTTAAAAAAACCCACCCCAAACTATCTACCTATAAGCAGTTTCTCCATTTATAATCTTCAACCATCACAAATATAACACTTAATAATTATTAGAGGTACACAGTATAGGTTTTTGTCTTTGTGCACTTGTATCAGATGTAAACTTAACAATAGGAATTACAAATTAATTTCATGCTTAAAGTGTAGATTTCTGAGTAAATAACTTGCTCTTATCATCTACAGGATCCATCACCTTACTATTTCATTTCCTATTTTAAATTTATTATTATCTAGATGCAGTACCTGTGTGGTTTGTTAAGGTCTTCTTTCCAGTAGTTTAAGGTTAATAACTGAAGCATTGCACCATATACTTGTCCACATGAAGCTGTAGACAGATAATGTGTCCTGAAGCTCTGACCTTTTAGTGTTTTTAGTGATTTAGAATTTTTTTTTTTTTTTGTCTTGGTTGTAGTGATGATAAATACTTTCTGAGTGTCTTGCTGACTTTTTGATTTTCTACAACTTTTTTATCTACCGTGTGGCATTTTACTAGTTCTGTATTGTAGATTATTTCTCCATCTCAAGGCCATATGCTTTCAACTGAATAAAAACAGCCAATTGAGTATGTCTGGACTGCGGTCAGGGTTGAGTTGCAGCAAGTGCAGACAAACCTGAGGCAGCATTGCTCGAAGTAGTTCACATAACCTTTTTTCCTATTGAATTCTGAAAGCATGCATCACTGCAGTTTTATAATTTTGACATTTCTGTTCTCTTTCTGGTGTTCAAGTGGTGTCATAGTGGAGGTGAGTTGTAAGATGTAAGCCTAAGGAGAGGCTCAAGGGGCATTCTTCCCATGAAGACTTCCAGAAATTCATTCCAAGCTGAGTGATGCTTCTAGCTCTGTAGTTCAACGTTGAGGAACATCATTTTTACTTGAATCATCAGTCTTGAGTGACTCGTGGAGCAACAGTGGCACTTTCTCATAGCCACAAAATAAAGATGTGTGCGTTTTCTGGACCAGGGAAGGTGATTAAAGCATAGTTCTCAAAAGGAGGGGATGGAAAATAAAGCTTGGAGTGCAGAGAAGACTTGAAAAGTCAGTTAAACACTTAGAACTACATCTAACTGAATTACACCTACATGTAGGAAAGCCACACTAGTAGCTGCATTATATCCACTTGAGTTTTGGTTTTGCTGAATGATGGAAATTTTGCTGAATTTGAGGAAAGAACTAGGCGTAACAGAGAGAAATGCTTCAATTACTGACTCCAAAAATAAAGTGACTGAATCTGAGTTGGGTTTTTGTTTTTTTGTTTTGGTTTGGTTTTGGTTTTTTGGAAGCTTTTATTTTATCAACAAGATCTGACTTTGCACAGATTAAATATATTCAGCAGTTATGGAGGAATTCAGAAATACAGGGTATTTTTTAGAAGTCATCAGGTAAAGCGGAAAATGTTGGTGTTTACTGGAGAAACCACCAGTTTGTCTATAAATGAATGTTGAACGAAATCCATATTTCCTTCCTACTGTATGTCCACTACTTTATTGCAGAACTGAACATCATTTGCTATGGAAAGCTAAAATGAGACCTTGAAAATTTTGTAGCTATAGCTTTTAGTTTTTGTCACAACTTTGCCAGGAGAGAATGAGTTTGAGAGGATATTTCATTTAATAAAATTAAATATATGGAAACATGCCAGTGAACTTCTCTGAGATCGTAAAACATCCCCAAACTGTGAAAAGATGCTTTATAGGTAAGGCAAAATGTTATTAATACTGAAAATGAAATGTTAAAGATAGATTTGCAACACGTGAATATTCTTTCATATTACTTCATTGCATTTGTATTGAAATTTAGGTAATCAAAATTAGACCAATCTAATTTTACAGACATTCAAAATTATGATAGTATTCAATTAAAAGTAGGTTGTACTACAGAGGACATAATTCCTTAGACAAAAGGTAACATAAAGGTACAAAAACATATGACAAGGAAAACTCCCTTCTGGATGTGACAAACATAACTGAGAGGTTTGTAAGTGCAGCAGGCTGCTTACATGGGGTGTAGCCTGAGTGCTATTCTCAGTACCTTCTATTAACTCTGATTCTCTGTCACCACAGTTTACTCTCACCTCAAGGTAAGCACTGTAGTTTTTGGGCTTTTTTTCTTTTCTTTTGTGATGCTGTAACACATTGCAGAAATCTGCTAAATAGACACTGTTGAAATTGATAGCAAAATCTAATTTAATAGTTTTATCAGTCATTCTGTGAAGGTTTTCTCTTAAATATTGAAAAAAACCATATATCTTATAACGAGCAATATTAGTAATAAACTGCAGATGATGTGAACTGAGTTTTGTGTTAGGGGAAAGCAAGTTTGATAGAATGCTGTATTCAGAAACATGGAGTTTCCTTAAAACATCTTAAAAATTATTTATCATGTGAGTAGCAACTTAATCTGTGTAAAAGTAGTCATCGTGGGACATTTTCTTTGTCTCTACCCTGTTTTCTTATTTCATTGTATGGTACCAGAAATGTGATTGCTGCATAATGTGTTTTTAATCCAGAAAATTGAAAAAAATCTTATGCACTCATAAGCCACAAGAGATAGAAATTCAGAGGTTGGATTACCCTCTTGAAAAAAAGCAGAGGAGGTTTGTCACAAGTCAGTTATAGTTAGCATGTATTTTCCTTCTACTGTTTTCAGACTGCATGTAGCTTAATCTCTTGCTACTTATCTGTACTCAAGGTATCAGACAAAATTGCTCAAACTTTTGTCATGGTGAACATTGACAAGATGAAATAGTGTAACAATAGGAAAGATAACTTCAAAGAGAGGCTTTTTCCTCCTAAAAATTACAGGCAGTTCACTGGTAGTCTGTGGCTTGCCCAGAATATTTTTAGCTGTACTTTTCTGTTAGGAAACTATCCTTTTACAATTGTTCTTGGTACTTCTCTAATTTTCTGAAATGCTTTCCTTAGCAAAGGTAGCTTAAAAAATGTATTTATCTAAAATTTTGTATTGTCACCACCATCTCATCAGATTTCTGAGCCAATTAGAAGTTAAATTGATGTGTCACCTATTAAGACCATTCAGGATTTCATGTTTAAAATATCATCTTTGACAACCTTTGACTCTTTTCATGTTGTATTTCTTCTCTATTCCAAGGTTTAGCTGGAAAGGCTCAACTCTATCTAACTATGAGGGCAATACAACACACTGTTTTTGACATAATGAAAGTTTTTTAGGTTGTTGAAATATTTGAATTCAATATTGATCAACTTCTCCAAAATTCAGAAAAGCTAGAATGAAACTTGACATACAGCTTCAGTTCAATACTACTGAATAAACCACTTGAGGTGTAATAATCCGTGACACCCTTACAGACGTGGTTTTTTTCCAAAGAATCCCTTCTACAGTTTGTGCATTTAGCTGCTCATATGCTGAATTTCAAGTATCATACTGAAGAAAAGAGGGTTTTCTAGGAGAAAATTAAAATTTGATCCAAAAAAAGAACCAGTCCATGAAGGCAGTGCATGATAGTGTTAGCGTATGTACATGGCACACAGGACAGTGGCAAAATGTAAAGATTTTATTACTCCTGAAACTTGTAATTCAAAGTGACTATGGGTTAATGTCTCTAATGTTGAATCTGGGATTGCACTTGTAAAAGAAGATAAAAAACAAATGGAAAAGGAAGAAGAACAAGTTCATAAAATAGAAGATAATGAGGTCATTTGTATAATGTGTCTTGAAATTCTGCCTTTCTAAGAAGCAAAGTGCAGTGGTTGACAGGGTTAGCAGATATAATCATGTTGGGCAACAAACAATATAATATAGCATTGTTTTGGCATGTAGGATTGTGATCAGCTTAGACAGGTTAGACAGCAAGAAGAAACCACAAAGAAATGCATGTGGGGCAGTGACAAAAATATTGGGTAAAGTGGAGTTGACAGAGCATACACCGTATGCCAGCATTTGTTCCTTTTAAAAAGTAATAACACTTTCCCACTAACTGTGAGTATTTGACTCTTGTTCTTTGCATGTCACAGGACTGCAGTGGGACTCAACAATGCACAATCACATCCTCAAGCCTTCATTAAAATTTCATTTGGACAGCAGGGCTCCCTATGTCAAAAATGAGGTAGTGGGAAATGGCTAAATAATTGCAAGTGGGGGAGGGAATGTGATACCTATGCATCTTTTATGAAGAGAACAGAATGCAGTCATACACAAAAGGCATTTCCAAATACACAAAAAGCTAACAAGAAAAGTGGCAGCTACAATATGCTTCAGAATACAAGGTGCCAGGTATGTATATTGGTAAATATTGTTACAGACATCAGAGACATCTGTGCATGTAAAGTAAAAATTGTTAGCCCATACTTTCATTTAGTATGGTGTTTGCTAGCTTTGACCAGTAGAAGTGAATAAAGAAAGGGCAGGTGTGTATAGTTTGAAAACAGCTATAGTTCCATCAGAACTAAATTATATACACTGCTAAACTTAAATATGATTGCAGAGATTTTTCTTTTTTTTTTTTTTGTTTTTTCTTTTTTTTTTAAGAGCGTTTGGGTAATTTTTTTCCAGCTTTGCTCCATTGAGTGCATCTAGAGATCTGTGAGCTGCTTCTAACACTGATGAAGTCTGTGTTGATCTTTGAATAGTAGTTCTTCCTGCCAGATTATAACAGAGTCCAGTTCACTCATAAAGTCTGCAGAGACACACCTAGTAAGTTCAGAGAAGAAAAATACTTACAGTACCCAAAATATATTTCAGTCCTGGTTGCTTATTTTTTCATTCAATTTCTGTTTTTCCACTCCATTACTATTTTTTTCTATAGCATAAATTCAATGTTTAGATCACACTTTGTGGAAACCTAAACTGAGCTGGTCTGATAAAATCAGTAAGGATAGAATCAAACAGCAATATTCCACAGATAGATAATATCACTAGCAATTGAAGGCAGAAAGCAAACATTTGAAAACATAGTTATCAACTGAATGTTTACTACAAACTAAATTTGTTTTGATCTCTTTCTTCAGCTTTTCACTAAAATGTAAGTCTGGTTTTCCTATAAAAATAACTGGAAAACTTAACCAAACTGGAGCAAACCATTTTCTGAAAATAAGCTTTTTAGGAATCACCTTGAAAGTGGAAAAATTGCACTTTTAATTTTCACTTTTAATGTTTTATATAATTCTGTGAGTAGCCTGTATGTTAGCTAGCTCACCTGGCGTTTTCAGCTGGTGCAACCAGATGTAGCCCACCAAAGGCAGAGGCAGAGCCTGCAGCAGCAGGTTCAGACCCTCCATTGCTCTGCCAGTGAGACCAGCTTCATCCTGGATCCAGAGGGGAATTCTCTGTGATCCAGAGCCAGTTCCCTCACCATCCTGTCAGGGAAGACGTGGGTGGGTGGCACGGTTTCCTCTTTGCCCATATGCCCAGGCTTCCTTTGGAGGAAGAATTAGGTGTCTGGGAGAGTTGTGTAGGTGGCAAAGGATGGTGTTCAAGGACTAAGAAGAAGGGGTAATGCTGCACTCTACTACCAGCAGAATTAGCCAGAATTAATATGCTGGAAGGATCTGGCATGTCGGGATTAACCAAGCAATGTATGAAAAATCTTTCCCTTTGTTCCATCTTTTTTTATAGTTCTTTTCTTATAAGAAGCTACAGCTACTTATGCACAAGACGTACAGTAATGATTTAAAAGGTCAGATAGGTCTAAGAGCAGATGTCAGTCCTAAGAAAGTAGGTAGTGATATGAAGTACTGCTGAGAATTATAGTGTTTGCAGGTGAGCATGTTCATTCCACCCTCTGTTTTGGGGTTTGCCTGCTGCTATAAGTTGAAAGTAGGTTTCCTTGGCACCAGGAGTATTAACAGCTCTGACATGAAAGTCTGCTATTCTTCCTCGGTCTTCAGAATAGGAAACATATTACTTGGGAAGCTGAAATGGTCTCCATAGCAGCCTACCATTGCATTAAGTTCATAGGGATCCTAATTTACTTCTCCTTTTATGCCATCTCCTAGTTATAACGACAGGAGATACTTTTGAATCTGTAATACTTCTATCTGCAGCACAAAATCACTGATGCTGGTTTAAATTTATAAAATGGACGATCTTTTCCTGTCTAGTAAAGGGACTTCAGATAGATCCGGTAAATTATTATAGGATATTTCAGAATTATATCAATAAGGCTTATTCATACATGTAAAGTAGGAAATTATAATTTAAAATGTAACTTTTAAATTGACTTTTCATTAAATCTTGACTAGTTTCATGTCACTGTCTTTGGCATGAATTATGTGTTTCCTGGATGGAGGACCTCTGGAGAAACAAACACTATGTAAGGAACAAAATTATTTGATTTATATAGATTACCAAAATAAGCAGTAGACTCTCAGTTCTGATCACAATATGTAAAGAAAGTAATACCCAATCCCAACCATTAATAAATTTTTCAGGTAAATTACAAGTTACATAGAGAATTATTTACAACCCTTAAAAAAACAAACAAACAAACAAACAAAACACCTGTTGTCCTTTCATGTTTTAAATATTTTATAAGGTTACCCTAAAAAGTTAAAATAAATAGTGATGAAAAAAGGAAGGAAAAAGTGAAGAATATTACTAGTGAAATTTTGTACTTTCAGAAAATGACACTTGAAAAGGGTGGATTGTCTATAGTTTCTTCTCTACACCAAAAATTGTAAAGCAGAAGTATTCATAGGGTGGCAAAAACATTTTCCTTATAGTAATGATCTCTGTGCATCCATTCTTACTATATGCAACAGATAGCACCTTTTTACTAGAATTCAGTGTTGATGATTTGAAAATACAGTATTACTAAGAATTACAAATGTAAGCACGATCTTTCAAAGAAAATTCATGACATAATGCTACAAACCTGCGTTAGTTTTAATAGAGTTCTTAAAAGAATAAAAAACCAAAACACCTTGACAAGATGAGAGAGAAAAACTCTTTTCTAGTTGTCAAGCTAAGTTTGCTTTTTAAATTTTTACATGTGAATCACAATTTGAAAATTATCCCTGCAATTTAGCTGAACATACTCAGATATGCTGATCTTTATTTGATTTTGTGCAGCACATGTTCTACAAAAAAGAACGGAGTGTGAACTGGCATTTATGAAGGAGAGAAACAATGGGCTTGATTTTAGGAAAAAGCTAAGCTGAATCTCAGCTATGCAGGCTGAAGTGCAATGTTAAATTTATGACCTATTTTTAGGAACAATATATCATTTTCTATAATGGTGACAGAGAAACACACAGACACACACGTGATTTTAAAAGAAATAAACAAACACTCTTGATTTTTCTCTACATTAAAGCAGTTGAAGGACCAAAAAACAACTATATCTTCCTTTCATCTCTGTTTGAAAATTGATGGGTTTTACCTCCTAAGTTGTAGATAAGGCCTTAGCAGGAGTAGCACATACCATCAGAGCAAAGAGACAGCTGTAATATATATTGTGAAAGTGTATTGTTCTTGAAACTGTTGGTCTCATGTGTTATGCAGATACCCTGGTGATATAGATTAGTGGAGTGAGGCAGGAAGAATTCATCCCTCAGACTTCTGCCTGGGAATATTAGCTTTTATAGTGTCATAGAAGAGGAAGACTAGATCTTTCATTGATGAAATCATTATGAGGCTATACATATCTTGCATCTTCTTCACACTCTGTCAATCTTCTCAGAAAATGAATGTTTTTAAAAGCTAGAAAAAGACAAACTCAGTAAGAAATACTTTTAAGAATTCACCACAGTTTAATTCAAGAAGGGGGGAAAAAGAAAAAAAGGGAAAGTTCATTTAATGCAGTCATGAGCTGTAGAATTGGTTTTCACATGAACTGTAATTTGGAGACAACTCAAAATATCTGCACCATTGTAATGGATATTTTGAAAATAAATTAGGTCAGCAGCTTACCAGGTAATTAAAACAGACCCAGATTAAATTCATCCTTGTGGGAGTTAGGAGAGGGAGAAAAGCATCCAAAAATAAGGAACATCTGATTTTTGACTACCTAAAAAAATGACCAAGTTATTTTCTTTAAGGAAGAAAGATTTAGAAATCAATCCCAAAGTAATGCTAGCAATGCTAAAGTTTACATGCTGAGTTCTTACCTCTGAGTTTCTGCAGCCATGTATATATTCCTAATTAATTAGGGGTTTAAAAATATTTCACCTTTCAAATGAAGTAAAATCACTGTAACAACAAAATCCCATGAATTTTCTTTCTGTTCACCATATTGCCCATGCTCCAATGCTATTGTTCTCTTTGTCACTTGTACAGCTCTTACCAAAAAGCCTTCCCAAAATATTAGTCAAGGTAGTTTGAATAGCTAAAAAGCAATGGGCCAATTATTTTCCCGTTATCCTAATAGCTTTATATTGTTGTGTTAGAGAGTACCAGACCTAAAAGAATGTATATTCACTTGTCTGAAACCTCTTATTGCTGAATTTGTTTGACTGTTTTTAAAGGTATAAAGATATATTAGATGAAAATGCTTCTGGTCAACTGAGTGATACCACCTCAGCTATTAGTTAAAAGAGAAGAAATATATCCAAAATCAAATTAAACTCTGTGGGGAAAGTTCTGCTTTCTTTTTTTGGTCTGATTTTTTTTGTTCATATGCCATCTGCAAGACCTGCCTTTCATTTTAAAAAGCCAGTGTGAACCTGATCTATCACTGTAGCTAATACCTTTGGCAGCATGTTAGAATAAGAAAAGAGTGATCCATACATTGAATTTATGTTTTTCTCTAATCCTTGGTTCTTCTTAAAGGCTTAATAAATCAGCAACATAACACCTTGTTATGTTGCCTGAGGCACCACTGCATTTTCTTTGTTAATTTTATTAAATCAGTACAGTTGATTCCAAGTGTAGAAATTATAAAGTAACAGTGCTGTAAGTTTGTTTTTTTAATGTTTGAAAATGTTTGAATCATTAATGAAAGTCATGCCCATGTCATCTGAACTCTCTTAAAAGAAATCAAGTGCCAAATAAAGCTAAGTCCAGGCATTTTATAAAATATTTATAGGTAAAACATCTTTTCCATTTGGTGTCCTGCATTCTTGATGTATGCCTTATTTAAAGGCCAAGGAAAAGCGCTGAAAAGGCTGCGATTTAATGTTAATTTTTATATGGAGGAATGCAGACTAGAGACATAAGTGGCATAAATTTGCTGCAAGTCTTAAAGTTTGAAAGACCAGATGTGTCAGCAGAAAAAAATGAATAGGGTGTTCATTTGTTATAAGTGGTTAATGGAGGATTTCTGTAGATGTGGATGAATGAATTTTGCAAAATTGATCTTGTACTTCTTTGAGAAGACCTTCAGGCACCTTGAGTTGCCCTATTTCTGAATCACTGAAATAAACTGGTTCTGTTTTAGAAACTTTCTGAAAATCTGATCATGACTTCCATGGATTCAGGAGAAGTTAATCTTACATGGTCATTGCAGGAGTTGAAATATGTCTTTGAAATAATAAGGATTTTTTTTCAACACTGCTGGTGTAATATTATTCAAGCTCTTTCAGGTGAGCAAATTAGAGAAGGCAAAAAACTTCAAATCTCTATTTTCTTAATAACTTTAGTACTTGAGTTTAGGAAAGGAATTAGCCATTAAACAACTACTTAAGTATTTTGTATGCATATGCATGAGGTTCAAGTTATTAAAACTGCATGAGAACACAAAGAAAAAAGGTACAATTCTTGCTATGAGAGGGATTAATCCATATTATTCATTAGTTTAAGGTGTATTATATATAGAAATGGAAGTGTTCTATTCAGCTTGGGTTGAGTTGCTCATAATTCTTTTAAGACACTAATTAAATGTCTTATATCCAGCAAGTAATAGTGCCTGCTGCCTCTGACAAATGGAGCTTTGGCCAAAAACCTATTGAGTTCTTTAAAAATGTCTGAAGAATGGGAACACTACAATACATTGTATAGAAACCTTAAACCTAGTTTCAGGGAGAAAAAAAAAAAAAAAAGAAAACACTCTTTGATGAATTTCTGAAAGGAAAGATCTATTGCAAGATGAAAGCATGACCTCCTGAATTCTGCTTTGAAGAATCTCTAACTTGGGCAAGGTAGATTTCCTTGCTAAGAACATTAATTCTGCTTTAAACAATATGTTTAAATGGAAGTTCAATGACCCTTACAAAATTTTAGAAGGATCCCCTTTTAAAAAGTAAACTAGTTTCTCAGGAAGTGTTTGATTCCTCCTTTTCTTCAGAAACTTAAGGATCAAATTATGGTAGCCCGTTGCGCAGAAATCTCTTCATGTCCGCTATAAAAGTGTGGCTAATTACATTCCAGTGGTGTGATTAACAATTTGAAATGAATAGTGTTAGGTATTTTGTCTCAAAATGTGAGTTGGGTTCACAATCCAGAGAAATTATTGTATATTTAGACAAGTATTTTGTACTGTTTCAGCCCCAAGTTAATTAACACTGCCTGTAAGGCCTCACTCAGTACATGTGACGTCTCTTTCAGAAGACAAATCAGAAGCATTCTGCTTCAAGCTCTGATAGGCTTTGCAGGATAAAACAAGGCCTGCCATGTATTGAGGGAACCCTCTCAACCTACTTAATTTTGTGCCACCTACTAGAGCTGCAAGAGAAGTGAGAATGTAAGATAATACACGTTCCCAAATCTGTTGAGAGTACTTTAAACTAGTGTTCATTTCAATTATTGGATTTTTATTCCTAGCTTTTTCCCTATTATACATATTTTATACATATAGGTATTATACATATTTTTAAGATCACAGAGGGAAGTACATAATTTACAACTTAAACCTGAAACAATAATCTGCAATTCTGTAATGGTTTCTTCCTTTGTTTTCAATACCATTTGTCTGAGTTGATGAGGATGGTGGCTCAGGACTGTCACAGGATCTAGCAAACACCTGTCCCATCCAGCTATGTCATCCAAACAACAAGAACAAAGTTAGAAAAAATGGAATTTCAGATGACATACAGGTTCAGAATACCAGCATTTCAGAATACCATTTCAGAATACCATAATACTGGCTATCACTCTGCTTCCTTACCCTTCATGAAGAGACATTTTTGTGTTCTGCTTTGTAAACCAGAAGAGTTCACATTACTTCTGTTCCTTCCTTACAGCACAAAGAAACAAAACTTGTTTCTCAGAAGCACAGCATAATTCCTTTCATGATCTACAAAAAACCTGTTGTGTTACCTACTATGGTATTCCTACAATTACATTTCATAAATCGAGGTAGATAGGAGTGGATACTGAGCCAAATCAGATGGTGATGAGTATGGTGGAAATGTACAATACCAGTACAAAAGTGAAATAATTTTGTTTAATTTTAAAGACCATTTTATTGAAGACTTCACAATTCCATATAGCAGCCACTTGTTTTTCAGTGTGAAGAATAATAAGATTAAAAGCAAGAAACACCAACCAAAATTGTTTGTAGAAAGGTACTGAACATTATGCATAGCTCAGTAATTGTGGATCTGATTTATTCAGAATTACTTCAGGTATTCTCAGACAGTACCAGTAAAATAAACCCCAAAAATCTATAGGACTACACATGGAAATAGTCTATATGTAGAATAAAAAGCTGCTTTCTAAAAGTGGATATTTTATTGTATAACATACTTGTTGCACATAAACCATGCTCTAAATATGTGAGGATCATTTAGGTAATTCATTGTACTTTGCTTTATTCTATTAAGAAAAAAAAGTCAGGAAATGTTTGTGTTTTACTAAGACAGTTGCCCAGATCAGAAAAGGTTGAGTGTACCTTGAGTTTTCTGCCTGAGCAAACATACAGACAAACTTTTTCATCTCAAATTTCAATTACAGTTCATTTCTTTTTTACTCCCCTCTTTAATGAGAAAAGAGAAATCAATGCATATCAGTGCTTCCCCAGACCTAGCAATTTATTTTGGTATGTGACTTGCTTACACTGGCTTGGCCATTTGAGGAATGAAATCCCTGTTCCTTCATGACTACGTCAGCATCTGTGTAGGGAATTTCAGCCTTGTTAAGTTTAACTAAAACAAGAATAGATCTCTCTCTATATTTAATTGCTTCAGTATCAGAAACAAAGAAATGACCCCATAATTCATGTTGGATCCCATTATTATAAGGTCTATGGAATTTACTGCATAATATAAAAATTTGAAAATTTTCAGATTGAATTTCTATTTTTTTGCTCTCCTTTAAGATAATTTTGCATCAGTTTGACTTCTTTGAAGACAGATGCATCCTGCCTAGAGGAAAAAGAATTGAGAAATCAGGTTTTTGTTCCTTCCTGCCCCATCCTAAAGATGTATCTATTTCTGTGCAAGAAGTGCTACTATCCTATACACCCTGCCTTCCAAAATGTGTCCAAACAGCAGCTGCTAAAGGAGAAAGAAGCCTTGCCTAATTACAACTTTTTGTGGGCAAGAACTTGGAGGTCTAATTTGTGCTACATATATGCTAATTTTGTCAATAATAAGCATTTTTTTTTTTTTTCAGATGAGAAGGAAGTGAATGAGGAAAACTATGTTAATAGAACATGGGTTGGTGCGGCTGGGTTTTGCTAGCAAGGGAAGGTTCCCAGGGGTGGCTCCTGCGAGAAGCTGCTGAAAGCTCTGCCACCTCCAAAATGTGGCCCCATCATCAGCAACAGTGTGTGTGCCTCTATTAACATATTCAAAAAGGGGAAAGGAACTGCTGTAAGACCTGTAGGGCAGAGGAGGAGAGAAATATTGGAGCAGAGGAGAGGAGGTGCCCAAGCAGAGATTCCCTCCCAGTACATGGTGAGACAGCAAGCTCTTCCCCTGCAGCCTGTGGAGCATGGTGGAGTAGCCTGTGAAGGACCAAGGTGGAGTAGATGTGGACCTGCAGCCAGGGAGAAACCCATGCCAGGGGAAGTGACTGTTCCTGAAGCAGGGCTGTGGTTCTGCGTGCAGCCCAGGCGGGAGCAGTCTGTGCCTGAGGGACTGCACCTGTGGGAGGGACTCGTGTCCCAGGGGTTCCTGAAGGACTCTCCCGGGAGAGGGACCCCGCCTTGGAGCAGGGGAAGAACGTGAGGAGTCCTCCCCCTGAGGAGGAAGGAGCGGCAGAAAACAGTGTGTGATGAACTGATTGTGAATCCCATTGCTTGTACTCCTGTCCTGGGGGACGAGGTAAAGAAATCAGGAGCAGATTAATTTGTGCTTGGGAAGAAGGGAGGAGTGGTTTAAGGTATTTAAGCTCTGGTTTTTTGTTTTATCTTTATCTTGTTTTCATCTGATCAGTGATAAATTAATTTTTTCCCCAAGCTGGGTCTGTGTTGCCTGTGACCATCACTAGTGAACAAAACCCTTCCTGTCCTTGTCTATATCCACAAGGTTTTAATTGGATCTTCCCTTCCCCAGCCCAGTGGGCTGAGAGGTGAGTAAGCAGTTGTCTGTGTTTTTGTTGCTGGCTGGGCCTAAACCATGACAAATATTGCTACTACACAGGGAAAATCATGGGCCTACAGTACTGAGGTAGAAGTTTTAGCAGTAATTTTTCCAAAATCGTAAGTATTTTCTCTTCTGTTTTCTCTACGAAGTTTGTTGTTTAGTAGATGAAGAATTGTAAAATATATAGTGGAAAATATCTGTAAGCAGCCTAGAGGAGTTAGGACCGATGCTGAATCTCTTGGGATGTTTTCACTTTATGGTCTTTGGTGTGACATAAACATTCTAATAATATTGTTGGATAAACAAGTTGGGGTTTTTTTGTATTAAATGAATAGTAACAATTTAAGTCCTCACAGTCACAGCTTCTAAGTGTATTTTTGTAAGTTAAGCAACTTCATTCTCACTTACAGACAGTCTCATCCACAGAAATACTGCTCAAGCATTCTCCCTCAGACAGAAATTCACTCAAAATGAAAATTTTGAAGATATTCCTAGGAGTCCTGAGGGAATGTGATGTTGCACTTCAGCATCCACTGTTGTACTGTCCTACCTCAAAGTGCTAGCGCAGCGTACAACAATTGGAAGGAGGACATGCAAACTTTGGAAGTGTCTTTGTTTCTAAAGCCAAAAGCAAACCCAACCCCTATCTCCCAAATCCTCAGCTGGCAGGACAGCCCTTGGACATTTTTCAGGCTGTTATTATTTGTGATAAGTGTGAGCACGCTTGCCACATGTAGTTGCATTGTCAGCTAGACTACATGTGAAAATCAGATCTGCTGGCCTACCAAAGTATAGTAAACTACAAAAGGAAGATACTTTCATGTCTGGATCCTGCCCTCCCGTCTGCTACAAGCACTTTTTCCTTGCCATTCCCAGCTGTGAAGTGGCTTCCTGCTATGTGCTCCTTATGCAACATCTGGCTCCCATCCAGACTCTTCTGTTGGCTTGTTTCTCAACTTCATTCCTTGCAGCCATCAAAACTGGCTGCTTTCATGGCTGGCTGCCAAAGTATTTGTAGTAGAATTCTGATATACTTGCTCCCACTTAGTGATGCTCTCAATGAGTTTTCTGTAGCACAATTCCTCTTCTTACCATAGCCCTATTTGAGAGAAAAACTCCTAACTTTGCAATTTCTTGGTTATAACTAATGAACAATGCAGTAATAGCCCATCCTTTGATTGCAGTCAATCTATTAGCAAGCAATTACCTGAGTAAATGTATATGTGACCTCTAGCTTCTTCTTAAAAGTTCTGTGAACTTGAGGCTTGATTTTGAGTGTATGAGTTGATACATATGAAAAGACTAATGGTGCAATGGTGCAAAAAAATACTTTGCAAATACTGTAGCTAATTAGTTTTAAATGGTGTGTTGATTAGTTTTATGGTAAATCTCTGCCCTTCATCTGTTTTCACCTGCTAGTAACTTGTTCTTCAGGATTTAAATCTGAAAAACCTGTGAACAATTTTATATGCAGTTAATTATTATTTTTTTAAAAAAAAGATGAGCCTGAAAGGGACACAGCACGTCCAATTCTGGCTCATCTTTTTTTTAAAAAAATATTTATTA